>VWPW01030083.1:925257-940705 GCA_013389825.1 Crypturellus undulatus
TTTCGCTCCGCCAGCAAAACCTCCGCCTGAGCTTTTGCCCAAACCACCGTCTTTTTTTTTTTCTATCTTTTTTTTTTTTCTATTTTTTTTCCTCGACGTCTGCGCGCACCCAGCGCCGGCGGGGAGCCGCGCTCCTGGCAGGCACCTGCCCCGCTTTAAGTTTTCCCCTGACGGGCTCTGGGCTCCGCCAGCCGCGAGGGAAACTTCGCCCAAACGCCAAGTTCGCGGAGCCGTCGGCACTGACCGGAGTTTGAGCAGAGCGGAGCGGAGCTCGGCGCCGACGCTGCCTCCGTGAAAATAACCCGCAAATTCAGCTGCTCCAAGGCGGGCAGGACCCCCTGGGAGCCCCTCGTGCTGCTCCTCACTACTTGGGTGCGAGTTGCAGCCGTCCCTTATTCCCACTTTATATTATTTTGGTATAGTGCATCCGTATATTTGTCTGCTGTAGTCTGCTGGCAAACATTAGCATTCAAGCTTACATTTTTGACAAATGTGCAGACAGGAATAGCATGAATAGGCAGCTTAAATATTAACAACCTAAGCATCTGTTGTGAAACAAATTTAATATATTTACTCTGTTTTTCTCACATTGTTAGAAAAGGTTACAATAAGTGTAAAATTTCAACTTTAGTTAGCACAAGGAATGCTTGGATATTTCACTATCTCTCCAGGCATTTAACACACTCACTAGCTAGAAATGTGGCAAATCAGGCGCACTATTCAAAACCAACTTGCAACAGTAAGCATGGAGTGTAAAGGCATGAATGTAGGATGTTCTCTATAATTTGTATCGTCTCATTACTCGGCAGCACTGTTTGCAGAATTTCAGCGTGAGCTTTTCACTCCCGTGTTCCTATATGCTTTTTAGCACATTTGCACGCACACTCATTTTCCACCTCATTTTCCGTTTCGGATTGCTGTTGGCATTCCCTTGCTTTTCTAGTCAAAGCACTGGTTTACGCAGGAACGTGCAATTGCGGAGAGTAGGTAACAAAAAGAGCAAGCAGAAGAGGTAGCGCGTGCGCATGCTGGCGTGTGGATGAGCAGATAGCACGCACACGTTAGAAGGCAATAGGAGAAAAACTGAAATCCTCGGTTACTGCGCTCTGTATGGCCCTCTTGAACACAAATGACTAGTGGAAAAGAAACAACTGACCCCAAGGAATTCCTCTTTCCCTGGAATAGGACTATTTGGAGTAGAACAAGAGCATAGAAGAGCGAAGTCTCCAAAAAGCCTGTAGAGTTATTTCAGGAATCAGTGCATTCCTTCTCTCCTTTTTTTTTCCCACAAGTTCAAATATGTAATAAATAAGTCCTTTGTATGCAAAAGAGTTTACTGGAACAAAAAAAAACATTTAAATGGAATGCTTTTTGTGCATACACTTTTAAAAAGTAGCAGTTTCCTTTTTAGACTCTTTGTTGTTGACACTTTAAATGGGAAAGTAGCTATCACAGTTTCTTTTTCTGGTCTCCTGCTATTTAGCGTTATGCAGACAAGCTAACCTGCTGCGAAAGAGCAGTAAGGCAGACACAGTGGCTCGCTGGCTCACTGGTGGCACGCGCCGTTCTGCGCAGCGCATCTGTCCCAGCAGCCCAGGGTTGCGTTTGAGGAGGGTCCCGCTGGGGTCAGCAGCGTAGGCCGGTGGGCAGCACCTGCCCTTATTGCTGCCGCTCTTTGGGGACACCCAAATGGTGCCTCCCGCTGCCCCACGGGCCTCCGACGGGCGCCCGAACGCCAGATCCTGCGGGAACGCTCACCCCTTCCTCGCAAAAGCGTCCAAAGGGTAGGGAAGTCCTCCTGACTATGCGCTCACTTACTCTGTCTTTCTGGTTGGGGGTTTGAAAGTATGCAGCTGCAGTTTGGGAAATGCAGCCGAAATATTCTGGTATTCGTGGCAAAAAAAAAAAATCTTTTAATAATCAAATATTGTATCAGCAGCTCAGGTTTTGGAAGCACATCTGTTGTCCACCCGCTTTCTAATCTGCGTGCCATCAGATAAAATTTGAAGTCCTTCTTAAGGTTTTCATCTTTTTTTTTTTTGCAGAAAAAGCTAGCAGATTACTGTATTTATTATCAAAGTAGATTGAACTATATAGAAAAATAATATTAAAGGTAGATTTTTGAATTTAAAATACTGGAAATAGGATTTTCTAAATGTTTTAGTCCTATTTCTGAGAACTATGCTCTTTTAACATAGATTCTACCGAAGCATTTTATTTCCTTGTACATAACTGCCATTGCTCTCTCTAGATATATTTAATACATATACAATGAAGCCACAAACTTTCCTTCTACAACAGTTTAAACACATCTGGAACATTTTACTTTCTTATAATTTATGTTAATAGATGTCGAGTGTATATACAATCTTCTTAGAAATCATTGCTTTTTCCAAAGGGGATTTTTTTTACTTTCAGTCAGGGAATATATTTATAAGAACAGAATAACTCAAAGTATAGGCATTCTATATATCATTTTATTTTCTGTTATATTAGGTTGATTATATAGAGCTTTCATTTAGAGCAATGGGATGATGAAATTACAGAGGAGTGATTGGCTTTTGTTTTTTCAAACGGTTCAAGTTGAGGGCTGCAAAAATGAATGTTTTGGGTGAAGTTCTTTGCCTATGTAGTATTTTTCATAGAATTCTGACAAATTAATTTAATAGAAAAGCCACAAATCTCTTAGCATGGGAGGATATATTTCCAGGTAAAATGGAAGTTCTGCTTTTGCCATTATAGGCAGCAGGCTCCAGTAATCTGCTCCTCTTGTGGAATGAACACTTTCTACTTAAAGCTATCATGCACCTACTGTTTATTTACGCTGCATTAAACTGACAGCACAGCAATCAGAGGAAAAATATGACTTACTTTCCTGAAGTAAACACCGGTTTATAGGTTAGTGCATGTATTTATATTCCTGTCGCCACTAAATAATGTCTGTCTCCATTTTAATATCTACCTGTAGTTTTATCCGGGGCAGCTGACTCTTCCATGTTTAAAAGGGGGTGAGGGTAAAAAATAAATAAATATAAAAAGGGGGAAAGAAGAGAAAGTTCTGTTATCGTTCCATTTCAAGAGGAACTTTAAAGAAGAATGATTCTGTATTCCTTTATGGCATGCAGAAGCCAGTTTTAAAGAAACAGTCTTCAGTTTTACTTGGTGATTTTCAATTGCACTTCAAGTAGGGAAAACAGAATTCCTTAACAGTATTTGTCTATCCAAGTCACTGAAATTGTATATTCAGGCAACGGCAGATTAAGGGCAGAAGCATTTTATTAATAACTGAAAGCACATATGTGTGTGTGATGAAAAATGTTCTGCAAATCTGTCACTATGCAATCAAGTGCATTTTTTAAACTTTAGTTGTCACAAAGTTGCTACTGATTCTAAAAAAAAAAAAGTAAAACAGTTTGACGGTTGAAGAGTCACTTGCACTTCTTATTGCTTGTTACACTAAAATTTTGCAACTTTATAAAATCCACGTCAGCAAACTCCATTGATACTGCTTTTTGTCTTGGACTAATCAGTCCAAGTGACTCACTGTTAACCTGCACATAACCTTAGCATGAGTTCCTCAAAGTTTGCCAAGCATCCCTAAATTCTTTCCCAGGGAATTCCGTTAATAGACTTTACCTGAGAGGCCCATTTTGCTCCAAATTTCTGAAATTATGGTATTTAACATTGTTAGCTTGAATGTCAAGTCCCTTCAGTACTAGTATCGTGAACTCTCTATGGAACCTGACCACAACTTGTAACTGTTACTGTGGAAAGGATATGCTATAATAGTGCCTTCAGAAAAGTAGGTGTTTTCTGACATTTGCCATCCTGTGGCATCTCAGTTTACCACAGTTATCACCAGTTACCTAATTGGTATCCGTTTGCTGCTTTGTAAATGTTGACTTTCTCATGATTTCTGCACTGCGATGGTCTCAGTAAGTATAAATCTTTATAGAGACTAATATTAAAGGGAATTTATGGTACTGACCTTGTTGATATGCGCTGATCTAGTCCTTATCTCCTGTACTAGTTGTAATCTGCCCTTACTCTGTGTAATCTTGGACAGTGCAATAGCAAGAGCAGAGGAATCGCGGAGTGCTCTAACAGAGCACAGGAACATACCCCAGGCACTGTCTGAATTGGTAAAATCTCTTTTTAAACCTGTTGGGCCTGACTTGCCTCTCACGCACCCCGGTGCAAGTCAGGAGAATCTCTGGGGAGACTCGTAGGCCTCCGCTTTTATCCTTATGCCACAGGATCGGTGTTAGGTGTTTGTGCGGGATGAGCGATGTGCAAGCACTCCCTGCGTGCACTGAGGTTGCCCTTTTGCTGTTTAAGAGTGCACATTTGCATTGATCCCTTGTGAGACCCATTTTCCATCTATATACGTGCCTGCTGTGGTTAGGATGGGCTATAAAGGCCATCTTATAGGTATGTCCCAAGTTGCTCTAGAGCCTCGCAGGTGACTGTGCTGCGCGGCTATGGCTCCAGGACGGCTAGCTCTTGCCATCTCACATTTCCTTTGGTGAAGGGCAGTTTAGATAGGCAGGAGAGGCTGCTCACTTGCTCATGGTCCCCCGGTCACCCGAACAGCACCCTTTAGCAAAGCATCCGGATGGGCAGTGTCTGTCAGCTGCGCCCGCCTCACCTACCAACCAGCACCTATCCGCTCCAGCCCTTCCTCTTGGCACATTAGGACATGATATGACCTGAGGAGACGAGGGAGGTCTTTAAACCTAGAGTGCGTCTTATCTTCCCGGGATCCTGCCATAGCAGGATCCATTTGGCCAGCAGCGATGGTTGGCGTGACGCCCCGCTCGCTGCTCCCCGGGAGAAGGCGCGATGCGCTCGGCCGGGAGACGCTACCTGGCGGCCTGTCCCTTAATCGTCCCCCGTGTCTGGAGCCCCGGGGCCCGGTGTCAGCGCTGGTGCTGACAAAACGTGTCCTCTTGGGCAAAGTGCTGAGGGAGCCCTTGCCGCAGCTCTTCCCCGCAGAAGCCCGGCTTGAAAACGCTCAGCACTCGCAATTTGATGTGTAAGGCGAGGAAGCTGCTACACGCAGCATCTCTGCAAACGTGGCTTTAATATGCCTCGGGTCTAGTTACCCGCCTATAAAATCACTAGCATATAGGTTTCATGGAGCACTGTAGGATTAATTAGTTCTTTATAGCTATAAATCAGTCTTAGGATGGAAAACATTGCACAGCACGAGTGCAAAGAGTTGCTACTCGGAACTGAAACCTGCATGTGAAGGTGCTGCAGACGTATTTGCTTTACAGTAACAGTGCTCAGAATATGCCTGTTTGCAACAGACAGGTAATTAAAAGCATTTGCAATAAGCAGCATCTAAATTCGAGATATCAAACACGTCTGGTTTTCCCAATTCTAATATGTTAAATAAAAGAGAGGAAGCGCGCGAGAGAGCACGTATGCACATGCACCACAAAAACTCACACACACAAAAAAGCAAAGGCAAAAAAATAAAGTGAAGAGAAATTTCAGAGTGGATTTAAAACATTCACAATCAAAGATTAATTCAATATTTTTGTGGATACACATATTAAAAAGATTTTAAGTTATTAGTGTTTTTCATCATAGGTGGGCTTCCTGGATAAATATAAGAAGTCTCAAGAATAATTAAAGTCATCTTAAAACTTAAAAAATGACAGTTTTAGCTTCTAAGGATTCATTGTAATATAATAATACTGAATGCTTTTTAGTGTTAGTTCTGCACTAGACATTTAATTACAGTCTTTGTGAGACTTGTTATCTGTACAGTAACCAGTGCATAAAAAGCATGATATATACTTTTACATACAAGCTCTTGCTTGCCAGCTTTCTTTTTAAGATTATAGATTAAGATCTCCAATCCAGAATGTTCATGTCTTCAATGAAAACAACTTAATTTTACACATTTTGCAGGAGGAATGGGGCATTTATTGTAAAAAAAAAAATCTTTTGTACTACTTTTCTTTTTTCAATATTACTTGAACTGTTGTTTAGCAGGGCTTTTTGTTTGTTTGTTTCTGTACAGGGGCCCAAGCTCAGCATTTCTTTGCTTGTTGAAGAGGTTTAGCATACAAAAAAAGAGAAAAGTAATGTTCAGGTTGTATTGAAAAGTAAGATTGAAAAAATTCTAGTAGTAGTTTCATAGGGTTTTTTATCCACATGAGCATCATTTTGTTTAGAGGAAAATTGCAGCTTGCCTTTCCCACGTCTGATGTTGAATGTTGTCTGAAGTACATTATGGATAATATACATGTACGCGATTAGTAATCTGGTCTTCACACTGCTGTGGGAAAGGGAACATGTTTGCAGGGAAGCTCGGGGATGTGAAATTAGAGTTTTCCTTCTGCAGCATTTGTGGGTTCCGATAATCCTGCAGCTTCCGCGGGGCGCTCCGCAGCTGAGTGTGGCACAGTCTCCGGGCTTTGCACGGAGGTCACCTGCCACACAGGGCAAAACGGGACCTGTAGCCATACGCTGTAGAGCAGAACTTTCCTATTGGCCCTGCCTATGTCCTCCTGGGACGTTTGGGGTTTTGCTGCTGAAGTAGCGGTGTGCCGGAGCGCCGCAGTGTTGGTGCTGAGCCCTTCGTTTCAGTGTTCCTAGTAAGAAAAGATCACAGCAGAATCAATCAATCAAAATCAACCCCTGTCCCATTGACTGTATTTTATTGACTTTCTTTTCTTTTTTTTTTTTTTCCCACTTGACTTATTAGATACCACAATCTTTTTGGCTATTCCTGAATAATTTTTTAATTTATATTTTTTAAGATAAAAGATGTAATCATGTCCTAATAACATTTTTGCATTTGAAACTTGAGACTCCACTACTGACTTCATTTGGATTGCATGTCCTCTGAGAAACTGGCTTCTGCATTACCACTTAAAATGAACATTAGGATACTCGTAGGTGCAGTTATTAATTTCTAAGCATTCTAAAAGAGTTTTTTTAGATACCGTGCAAGAAAACTCAACCTATAGAAGCTCATTATTTGTGTGGCATGATGGAAGGTATGCCTTAAGAAACATTATCCGGTTTCATACGTTGCATTTCCAAGCAGTATTTCATATAGGTCCTGTCTCTTTAAAAATGCAGTCTCCTCTATTTGCCCTATTAATTGTTGATATGTTGCCATCCACGAGACAAAAATTAGAGCTGTAATTAAATAATCATGTGATGCTCCTTAGTGCCAGTGAGAGCAAACTCATTTTTCCAGGCCCTGATGGTCACTGATTATTGTATTACTACTGGCTTGCTTTATTTTTTTTTTAATGGCTGTATATTGCTGGGTTACCTAACCACTGCCCTTCTTTTCAAAATTAAAGGAATTGAAGAACATTCAGTCACTTAATTGGCTAGGGGTCTACAGGGACATAAAGTAGTCATACCTCCTCTGCTTTTTGGTCACTCAATTGGTTCTGCTGGGAGAACTACATCAGTGGTGTGGTTGCGTGCCATTTAATTTACACTGGTGTTTTGGCTGGGATGGATGCATATAGGGAATGCCAGGAGAATTACAAAAGGAGCAGGGTATTAAAATTCAGAAATGATTAAAATTGAAATAAAAGGATGCGGCTTCTTTGCCAGTACTCTGGCAGTCATAATGACACATAGAGATTAGTTTCCACCTTCATCTTTTTCTTCTTTCTCATTTCCTCTTGTTTATTGTTGACACATTTTCCTTATGTCTCTGCTTCTCGGCGCTTTTTTCACTGTTACATATTCCTACTTTTTCTCTTTCCTTAAGCATGGAGAAGCTTACTTAACCTTATTATAACAATAACAGAATAGGTTATTAATATTTAATATGCACATGATTAAAATTTCTCTCTTAAACATAGGTCAGCTCTATTATTAACTGACATGTTATTTTTCATTAAAAAATTTTTATTCTGCCCTTACGGTTTCTCAAACACCCTTTACTTTGGTGGTGATTTAACACATAATGTTTAGAAAACTGTGTTAGGCTAGTGAAAAAAAAGAACTTACCAGTCATGGATAATCAATTATGCATGAATTCAGATATAACAGATGGAAACTGGTGAGTTAAAGTTTCTCCTTAGCTTCGTGATTTTTTTGTTTTGTTTTTGTGACACCTGTCTCTTATGTATAGATAAACATCTAACATAGCATACTGCTTTTCATGCATCTTTGTGTTTTTTGTTTTTTGGGTTTTGTATTTTTTTTTCTCAGTGTGGCATAAACTCATTTCCCCCCCATTCCTAACTTACTATTTGTAATTTGTTTGTCTGCTGGCATTGCCTTTCTCTAGGGTAATCCTTTGATGAAGCTAACATTTAAACTTCTAATAAATTACAGCATGTTTTTTAACCTTAAAATTATGTCAGCACAATATTTTAAATTGTCTGGGTTCAGTTCTGCCTTCAGCTGCTTATGGCCTATAGTGTTAGTGACATTAAAGCAACAGGGTAGACTATGACTGTGCATATATATTCATATATGCATATGCACACATTCTTGTGATTGTGATACTTATATAGGCGTTCCCTCCAGAGGCATTAATTAAATTTCTTTCAATCATTTGACAATGAAGCAGATTGCTTTGCTGCTTTTTATTAAGTTCAGTATTGACTGGGCAAAATATTTCTTTTGGTCATGGAAAGATTTGCACCGACCTGTATCAAGTAGACAATAGTCCTCTGCTGTATTCCCACAGCAACAACCAGTTGGTACCAAGTAGAAGAAATGCAGAATATGTTTTTTCTCTCTTTTTATAGAGAAGATTATAGAATAGCTTCAATCACTGGCTGAGATGTGTGGTTTATCTTTTTGTTGTTGTTTTTTGCATAGTGCATACACGGCTGCCTACTGGGGAGCTGTTGTATTTGAAGACGTCCTGTGTTTCAGAAACACAGGGTAAGTTGATAGGTAAGATAATTTTCTAGGACTGCAATGATTTGGAGCATTTTTTCACCTGGCCCCACCCACACTTGAAGCTGCACATCTTCAGATATGGCACAGAGATATTTTCTGCCTGTATACCTATAAAACAAAATGACTTCAGAGAATGCACTACATATTTTTCACAAGCAGAGTACTTCAAAATTTCTCAAGAGCATGTTACCCACTTTTTTGAACAAAAAAATAATCCAGAGAGGAGCTAGTAAAATAGCCTGCCAGAATTAACATGAGATATAAAAAATTTTCTAAGGAAATGGACATGGGCACTGTGAAAATAATTGTTCTGTAGGTTATTTCTTCTAACACAGCTGAAGGTCTATTATGAAACTTCATGTACATGTTTTATTTTCCCCACATACTTCTTATTCAGATATTCTTAGGTCAATGTAAAACACAAACTTTTTCTCCAAAATTTCTGTATTTAATGTGGGAAATATTTTTTTACACAATTACTGAGGAATTTACCCCAAGTGCTTGCACCAGAATAGAAACAAAATGTTATAAATATTAAGCTCTTCTCACTCTCAAAAATGCCCTGTTTTAGTAGGTTCACAACTGCTCTTATCTATCATGATCCCTTTCCACTGTGGTCGCTTAACAGGAAATCTCAAAATGTAGCTGTTTTAGCAAATAGGCATATTGCATATTTGAATACATTTTTGTTATGTTTTCTCCTTTTTTTATTTTCTTTTACCTTTTGGCTTTTTTATTTCAAAATTCAGGAAAAGTATTTTTCAACCCTTCAAGGGTACATGAAGGAACATTTTGAAGTGACTTGTTTTTGCCTTATGTTGTTTGCATTTATACTAAGTATACTCTGACACTTGTATAAATGACCTTTATCTTAATGACACTCCATATGCTAAAGCTTTTTTATTTTAGCGCCTGAATATTAACAGGTACCTTGTTCCTTAAAAGAACTATGAATATTAACAGGTATCTTGTTCCTTAAAAGAACTGTGGAAAAAAAAAAAAGAAAAACTCATTCATTTACTCTTTGTTATTGTGGAACCTTCTGAGTTTGAGATTGGAACCAGCCCGAGAAGAAAAAACAAATTCGGCCAAAACCACCAACTTTCAATTTGTTTTACACCAAAACCACACATTTTGCATGCATTTTATGTACAATGAATATTGACTCCTGTCAGGTTTGGCCATAATTAGATACAGTTTTACTTAAAAGGTTTTGAACCTTAGAAAAAGTATAGCAGAACCTGGGCAGAGTTCTGAGTTAACAGCGAAACTGGAAACAGGACATTTCATGTGGTTTTGGGTTTCATAATGAAAGTTTGACATAGTTCAAGTCATCAATCAGTTCTAACCATTTCCTTAGACTTAAACTCTTCCATGTTTTCAGTGCACAGTTGTTATCAGCAGATTTTGCTCAGACTCTCAGGCCAGTGGGAAAGAGGCCGGTGTGCCCCGGTGAAGAAGGGTTCCTGTGTAAGAAATCGCCGATGTCGGAGTGCGGCAGAGCACGCGTCTGAACCGTAGCTCATAGAGCCTGAATAATCCCTCTGCGGTGCTAACCACAGTGGTGCAGACTGTTCTGCACCGTGACAGGCAGCTTTGCTCGGAATATGTGAAATTCATCCTCACTCAGAGGTGATGGATTAAACTCCTGTGTTCCCAAAACCCTCACGTTTTATTAACTCGGGGCGCACTGAAGACCAGGAAAGAAATGCAATAGTTGGAGGTCATGGAAAAGGAGGCATGAGGGGGAAAGTAAGTGGAATCAGTAAAGTACATTGCAAAACAGTTTAGAAATACCTCGCTGTAACTTTGCTTTTGCTAAGTAAAAAATAGCTTAAGCTCTACTGACTTATATGTTGGTAGATCACAGTTTACCTGTGGAATGTTTAGCCGTTTCATACTATTTGTTACTATGTTCTTAGAAAACTAAAACATTACAGTAGATGCTTCTCAGATGCACCTTTAAAATAAATGGTTATGAACCAACTAGCTCTTCTTTCAGTTAACAGCTACATTCCCATCTCTTGCCTAGGAATTACCCAGTGATGTAATGATCCGTTTTTTTCATCCCTCCATGTTCCCCATTAAACATAGTTGCATGACCTAAAAAAAAAAAGGATACCTCTCAGGGAAAGGTAGGAAATCAGTGACCTGCAGGACAAATACTTTGCCAACTTTTCTCCTTGCTCCCAGCTGCTAAATTCCATCAAGTTTATTGCATTTCTTTTTGATTTGCTTTATTTTTGTGGAAGTGTTTGGCTGTCACTGCCACAGGGAAATTACAAGTTCATCAAGGATCAAGTCAACTGTTACGGACAGAAGAGGGTATTGGCCCACATTTCTTTTTTTGTAAGTTGAAACTTGCTATTTGAAGTGGTCCCGAAACTCGGAACTGTAAAAATACTGACTGATTTTTAAATTGTTTGCAGTCAGCGTCTGTGGAAGTTGCAATGCTCATATGTGTAAGGAGTGAACTCCGTTCTGTCCACGGAGCAGGTCGAGATTAGGTGACAACTGCGTAAACTTTACCCAGCTCCTCTATTAAGATTCATTACTGTGATACTTTTTGAAAAAGTGGATACCTGTCTGTTCAGTTTAAACCAGATAGGATTTCTATAAGCAACCACAAGTGAAACACTGCACTCCTATTAGCGATCGCGCTCACCCTTCACTTCCTCCATCGTGCCAAACAGTTCTGTCATTTTTTTTTTTACTCCTTATGCTTTTTCCCAGAAATTTGCCTCTTAGTGACTTGTTTGACAGCAAGGGGCAAACTGAAATGACTCTGGGGGTCACCCCAGGAAATGTGTGTATTTGTGTTAGTAGCAAAACCAGCGTGGTTGAAATAGGCATACGACAGTGAAGGGCACTTACGCAAAACGGTGCGGTGGTTTGACTAAAAGTAGTTTATTTTAGGCCAAACCACGTTTTGCATATTCCTATCTAATTCTATTTTTAAAAGAAGACTCCATGATTGAAAGAGGCTGCAGAAAATGTTTGCAGGAGTAAACGAGCCTCATCGCATAAGCAATCAATAGGGAGATGTCTGTTTGTATATGATTTTACATATCTGCAAGCTAGCTGAGACATCCAACTGCAAAATGCTGTACCATGGGACACTGTGTAGATATCTGATACTTTCCAAGGGATTTGGGGTCTGTAAACTAATGAGTGCATTACATGTCGCCATATATGTACGTTTTTCACCTCTGACAAATATGGTAAGGATAATTTACTTCACTTAATAAGCAATTAAGTGCAGTTCAATACAGCTGACTATTTTAAGTTAAATATTCATTTTACGTAACTGTTTCAGGACCTGGTATGTGAGAGAACACAAACGAGCAGAAATTGCTCATGCAAAACGTGAGAGGGGACGACAGCTTGTGCGCGATGCCTCTCTGCGATGAATTCCGTTTCCTCGCACTTTTGCTTTCTGACAGGCGCGCTCTCCGGGCTGGGGCAGGTTGCAGTCCGAAGGAGCTGGGTTGGGATGTCGCTTCGCGTGGGCCGTGGGGGACACTGACAGTGGCGCTCAGCTTGGCGTTTCATGGAGAAATGCAGAGGAGGAGGCTGGAAAGCGCCTCGAGCCGGAGGCGCCCAGGCCACAGGGCCGCAGGCGCACACGCTGCCAGTGGCCGTGCCAGGCTGCTCCGTGTGCCCAGACGGGGCCGCAGAGGCGTCAGGCGCGCGCGCACCAAACCCAATCAGCCCCATCTCCCCCGAGGAATGCGATAACGGAGAGCGCGCAGCCGTGCCGGGGGTTGCGCCGCTGCCAGGGCCTTTCTGTTTGCCTTGCACCGGAGCCAAGCTCCGAGCCGTAGGCCCGGGTTTCCTCCTTTATTTTGCGCCCACAAAGGCTGGAGGCCTTCAGTGGCACCGAGGCAGCGCCCCGCGCCGGCAGTTCGCTTGCTGGGGCGGCTGGCGAGGATGCCGCTCGCCGGGAATTCAGCGCTGAGGTGCGGGAACGGGGTCCAACTTCCCAAGTATGTCTCATTTCAGCACAGCCTAGTGCGCGATGCATTTAAATATCATAAATGCGGTGCAATGGCTTTATTAAGGATTAATAAGCTTTATTAAACATATTTTTGTCTGCTCCGCGTTGACTGGAAGCTATGAANTTTGCGCCCGCAAAGGCTGGAGGCCTTCGGCGGCACCGAGGCAGCGCCCCGCGCCGGGCAGTTCACTTACTGGGGCAGCTGGCAAGGCTGCCGCTCGCCGGGAATTCACCGCTGAGGTGCAGGAACGGGGTCCAACTTCCCAAGTATGTCTCATTTCAGCACAGCCTAGTGCGCGATGCATTTAAATATCATAAATGCGGTGCAATGGCTTTATTAAGGATTAATAAGCTTTATTAAACATATATTTGTCTGCTCCGTGTTGACTGGAAGCTATGAAAAATGTGATGTTCCTATTGCTGCAGGTTTAAATGATTGCCTGCATATGTATCCATGACAATATCTATTCATCTTCTCTTCTTTATATATGTTTTTTATTATAAATATCTTTATTCTAGTGGAACATTTTAATATAAAAGTTGACGCAGTGGAGTGCAAATTGGAACAGGTCAAAGGAAAATCAGATATCTGTATCTTAAATTTATTCCAAGTAGTTTGGTATTGATAAGAAAAATCTGATTGTTGTCTATATGTCAAGACATGGCAGCGTTCATTAATTCTGGCTCTCCAGTCCAAGCGGGGCTCGCATGCCAGCATTCAAAAGTCTGTAGTGAATACTCTACCAGAGCGATACTCAGAAATTAAATTAATCCGCGCTGTCGGGAGTTTATATGGCATAAGTACATATATGGAGTTTCAAGAACAGAGTTATTTTCCATAATCATTCATCTTGAGCATAGGAAGCATATGCATGATTATATAATTAACAGAATATTTGTTTGTCAGTGTTTGGTTAGTGTGCATAATAATATCATTATTAGGCCTTCTGTGCTCCTGTATTATCAGATTGTTATCTCCCTGCTCCTTTAATTTACTGTGTCTGCTTTTTAGATTAATCACTTTGTTTTAATCTGAACATTTTAAGGTATTTTGACCATGAAGGGAGTGGTTTGTGACACTAAAGCTAAAGCATCTTTAGAGCAGATTTTAATCTTTTTTTTTTTTTTTCCTTGTTGCTGTTGACATACCTGGTAGTCATTTTTACAAGTTGGTGTTTTAGTCCGCAGACCTTGTTCCAAAACATATTTTTAAATATCTATTCTGCTCTAACCAGCCCCGTATCTCTCAGATTACCTTCATTGTCCTTATTCTCCGTCGAGTTGCAGGCAGCACATTGCCACCTCAGTCGCTCTCCTCTTTCACGATTTTCTCTTTTAGCGATCAGTCTTGCTCCCTACTAAGGTATTCTGTAAAGATGAAAAGTGACACCATGTTGTCATTCTCCATTGTTCCCACAAAGTTTGGACCTAACTAGTTAACCCTTTTTTCCTCCAGGTATTCAAATATAATTGTTCTCCCATTCTTTTATTTATTTATTAGGGACTGAATACTATTCATTCTATCTCATTCGAAAAGAGAAAAAGATTGGTTTCTAAATAACCAACCTGCTACACAGTTATTCCTCGATCATATGTTAAGGAAGATGTCATCTACCTTTTCCCTTGTTTTTCTTTGCGGGGCATGTTTCTTGTTTTCCCATTTTCAATGCTTTCAGTAACAATCTTAGTAACCTTTTTAGGACATGCAACATATGTACAACTTTTCATGATTCCTTTATTTTCCACCTCCACTTGCACTCCGTTGAATAACAACATTATGTAACATTGTATTCATTTTGAAGCATTGCATTTCTTTGCTTCTGAGATTATAATCTATTTTGTGCATTGCCGAATACAATAAATATTTCATGTATTCCACCCTATTACCATTTCCCTCTTCCTGCATGCCCCGTATGCTGTTTGTGCTTATTTCAGTAGACATCAGTTTGTTTCTTTACCTGGTTTGGAAGAAGTGCTGGTGTTAGGGTAACGTATCTGTAGTGATAATTTTGCTCTTCATAGATTGATTCATTTCTCTGTTCTCTATTTAGGAACCTCACTGTTGTGTTTTCATTTTGTGCATTAGAAAATTATTATTAGCCTCCCCCTTTCTTAGTATTTCTGCTGCTTCGAGCCCGCACATTCGGCTCATGCTTTTTCCCCCCCCGGAGAAGTTTCTCCTCTAAACATTTTGGCTATCTAGCCGCGCGTGCAGCAGTTCGTATTTTCTTTGCTCGATGATGTAACTCTCCAAACACTAGGCATTTTATCAATAAAGAAGTTTAATTTTTCTCTTATCTCTTAGCCTGTACAAACTTGTTGCTTTCAAGTTTGTCTAGTTGGGTTACTTTTTCTTTTCTTTTTTTTTTTTCTTCCCCCCTCCCTGGTGCATTGTGGGAAAAAAAGTTACGCCTGTCTCGCGGTTATTTATTTTGTCAATGCGCTGCCGCCCCGGTTTGTTTCTATCGGTTTTTATTGCTTTTATCGCTCTCCACGCGCCGGGCTGCGCGGCCCGCGCTGCGGAGGGGCGGGCGCCGCCGGGGCCGCGGC
>VWPW01030083.1:943313-960320 GCA_013389825.1 Crypturellus undulatus
CCCTGCACCCCCCCCCTCCGCCAAAAAAAGGGGGGGGGCACCTAGAAAACATCAGTCTTGAACTTCTTCCTCTTCAAGAGCTCGGGCTGCAGAGGAACCCTCCTTTGTTTTTGTTATTTATGTGCTGTCAAGTTTTGAAGTGGTGAGTTTCGGGTCGGTTTTGCTAATTTCACTCAGAAAACTGCAGTGTTTCTGTTTCTAGATAAGTACTTTGCTTCTTTGTCTCTTTAAAAGGTCACAGTGAAAGCTTGGCCTGGATTGGGAGAGCCATATGGAACGGATAAGTGCGGAGCCGCTCTCAAAATGTGATTACGGGGTTTTTATGGGGGAGGGAGGGAAGAGGAGGGGAAAGGGACGGGGAGGGGGCTGAATCCGGAGCGGGGGGGGAAAGAAATAATATAATATAGCCCCGGCGGCGGTGCCTCCCGCCAGCGGCGCGCTGTCGCCGCGAAGCTCATTGAGAAATTGCGCGGTGCGTCCGTAGGTGTTCGCTGGCGCTTCGGAAACCCGTGCCTTGAAAAACCGTGCTCTTCTGCGAATGCCGGTGATGAGAACTTGTAGTTA
This sequence comes from Crypturellus undulatus, assembly GCA_013389825.1. NCBI lineage: Eukaryota > Metazoa > Chordata > Aves > Tinamiformes > Tinamidae > Crypturellus > Crypturellus undulatus. The sequence continues at coordinate 943,878 of VWPW01030083.1, forward strand.
CGGAGGATGCCTGGATGCGCAGGCAGCCCGGGAAACTCTTGGCCTGGGATGCGTGGGGATGGTGATAGCGATGCCCTGCGAGTGCCTCCTCGGGCAGGCCGGGCTGAGCGTTGCTCATCACTATTCCAGGCTGAGGTTTCACTGAACTTTAGCCTTGGGCATGGAGTTTAAATGAGTAAATTAGGTGTTTTATGTGCATGTAATTTTGCTTTGTAACATAAAGCTTTTTACAAGATGACTAAGCGGTTAAAAGATGCCGATGGGAGGGTATTCTAAGGCCAAGCTAAAATGACCCATTTGGTGTTTTGGTGGTGCTCGGTGTATTAACTAAATTGCGATCTATCACTTTTATTCACTGTACATGATGTAGTGCAATTCTGACTCATGATGACTAGATACTTTCTGTAGCAAGAACCTTGGTGCATTGGAGTACTTCTGAAGTTGCCAAAAGTAACAAAAAAAATCTTACTCAAGGTTTTCTCTTTTTTTTTTTTTTTTTTTTTTACTTTTTTGTTGTTGTTGCTATTAATCTTCTGGTTCTTGAGAGACCAGTTTCAGAAAAGCAGCCCCGTGTTATATGAGCATCATCAGAAATGTCGGAAGATGTCAATGATTTGAGTCTGTAATTCTGTGGTTAGGCTGCAGTTAACACAGTAAAATGAGAATAATCTCTTTAAAAAGTGGCTAAATAAGGCACATTTACCGTTAATGAGACACAGGACCGAAAACAGATGGGACCAAGATTAATGGTAACCCTTAGCATGTCACCTTAAAGCACAAGGATAAATAATGATTTTCTAAACTTTAGCGATTCGGTGGCATTCTTAAGCTTGTAAATGTTGGGATTAATATATTACCTCTTTCTTTACCATGTCGGGCAAAACAGCACTGTGTTCAAACAAGAAAAAAAAAATAGTTTACAAAATTGTTGCTGGCGTATATACCAATGATACAGAGCACGTGAAAAATCCCAAGATGTTTAGGTTTTAATAGCTTTGCTATGAAACGTGCAGAAAATGTGTTGAATTACTAGGCAACTGAAAGAAAGTAGCAATTATCAGATTCTCACCGGTCTTTGTAAATAAGTAAGATTTCCCTAATAATTAATATTTGCACTCAGTAATGTATATACTAGTTCATAAATTAATGTCTATAGTCACCTGTCCTTACTGGTGGTATTATATGCTCATAAAATAATAGTCAGCGTAGTTGCACCTTTCTCAGCCAGAGAAAGGTAGGGTGAAAACCTAACGATCATAGCAATATTGATGAATGAAATCATAACCAGATAGATGACTCAGTTCTCAGCAACTGATAGTCTTTATGCTTGATAAAATACATCCTGATGAGTGACAAAAACCCTCAAAACTTATTCCGTTATGGTCTCGATTTGGGGGATTTTAGTGTTTTAACTGGAATTGTTATTTGTGGAGTGAGGTTTGAAAAGTTTGTAAAAGGGGAAATGTAAGCATGCTAACATATACCTTTTCATAGTTTGCGACTGAAATTAATTCCTCTTTTTTTTTCATTTTCGCTCTCTCTTGGTTTCATGTAGCTGTGACAGTATGTAACTTTGCATCACCAAGGGTTGTTTTATATTTAAGAAATGTAGAAATTGTGGTTCTTCAGCATTATCTCTTGTGAGATTCTGCCTTCTCTTTCTTCCTTTTTTATTTTTTTTTAATTTAAGAAACAATACTCCATTTAACACTTAAAGCTTAACATCTTAAAATTTACATAAGCATATCTAAAACTTTGCCAAAGTTGAAAAACTCTATAACATCAGCTAGGAAGTTCAAAAACAGCCACTTCCCGCTGCTGCATACTCAAGTTAAATGTTAAATTCTATCCCTACTTTTATTTTCTATGGGTAAAAATGTAAATGAATGATATTCCACATTGCTAACAGATCTGTTGCTCCCTAACCTAAAGTTTTGACAGTCTCTCTATTGTGTGCTTCCATTCTTTTACCACATAGATTGAGGTCGCATTCACTAGATTTTATTTTTTCCCTCCTAACAATAAAAGCCTTCAGGATTAATAACAAACCTTTCTGTGAGATTTGTAATAACAACTGTGTTGGAGCAAGTATCTTGAAAATCATCCTCATTTCTATTAATATTAGTCTGTCTCAGACCTGCAAGATTATCTTTAATTTTTTTTTTTTTATAGGGGTACTCTAGTTGACTCTTTAAAATAAGTATAGCAGATTATGATGTGATCTCTCTATGAAGTGGGGTATGAGGTAATTTGGGGGAATATGTATTTTTTTTATTTTTTAAAAAAAGTCATCTTCTGGCTAATTGAAATAGTTGTCTGTTCCTTGTGAGCTCACTGTACATATATCATCTCTGTACATGTGCAGGCTGTGTACGTATACATATGCGCACACGTGTACAACATATATTTTTTTTTTTGAATCATGGCAGGTGATCTTTAGAGGCGGGACTGAGTATGGATCATTTGAACGAGGCAACTCAGGGGAAAGAACATTCAGAAATGTCTAACAATGTAAGCGATCCGAAGGGTCCACCAGCCAAAATTGCGCGCTTGGAACAGAATGGGAGCCCATTAGGAAGAGGAAGACTTGGAAGTACAGGAACTAAAATGCAAGGAGTGCCTTTAAAACACTCTGGACACCTGATGAAAACTAATATTAGAAAAGGTAACACTTTTGATAATTCTGCATTGGAGAAATATGGGTTATAACTATATGGGGGGAAAACATATTTTTGCAGACTCTACTTCATTTATATTTCAGTATTAAATCTCCATTCTAAAATATTATATATTCCCAAATCTGATATAAATCGCATTTGGGAAATGTTAAGCTTGGGTGGAGCATCTTGCTTTACAGGGTGGAGTCTGGTTTTTGTTAAGGTAAAGGATAGCTGTACTGATTAAAGAAAATTCTTACATTGAAATACAACTAATATTATAATTTCATTCTTTGAATAAGTGTTGGGCTGAGGAATGCGAAAATATGTAAGAGTGAATGCTGAGCCCCCGAAACAAACTCTCACCTTTCCTCTTAATGATGGTTCAAGCGTGGAAGGGGCAGCAGTATTTCCATAGCAGTTGTAAGTTGGTTTGAAGGAGAGAGTGTAAATCTTTAGGTATCACATTGGAAAAGTCATTTATGATGTCAATCTTCGCAGTTTATTTTCTTAAGTACAATTCATTATTGAACAATGAACAACTTGGGTGTCATATTTTTCAGTGGCTGGTTTGCTGTAATTAGACATTTACACAAGGAAAAGGCACGTTTAGAATCACTGATGTTTGCATATGGATGCCTTTTGTTTGCACTAAAAAATACTTTTAGTGGAGAATAATCTATAAATCTTGCTTATCAAAATATATGCCTTACTGACCACAAGCTGCAGGCTTGTTAATTTAAATCAAACTATGCCGTATGTAATTGGGCATTTGTTTTAAAACAGCCTCCACTCTTCTCAGCATAATTGGTATATGTTTGTAATCCAGATTTTTTTTTTTTTTGCATTTGCTAAGCAAAGTGCAATATGCAACCAAGAGTATTAAACGCATGAAGTTAGAAGGCAGAGGAATTTCATTGTGTCTGATGCATAACATTTATTGTACAATCATTTATTTTTTCCTCGGTTTGGCGAAAACAAAGAATATATTGATCCCGAAATGAACAGACACAGCAGTCCGTATTGTTAGATCTTTATCTATTAAAAATGGAAAAACAGCACTTCAGCAAATTCTTTGGCCTCTGCTCATGATTACCCTATTTATTGATTGTTTGCCAAGAATGTATGCATCTTAAGAAAGCAAGGGTAAGAGCATTAAAAATATAATTTATTACGGCTTTTCAAACAGAGTGCATTAATATTGTACGCCGAAGCAGTGGGGCTATATAAAAAGGACTTTCTGACGCCTGCAAACATATAAGTTCCATAAATTCCTAAATAGGAGATTTCAGCTGTCTCTGGTATTATGTGATATTTGCACAGCAAACTTTAATGCCAGGACAGTTTTAGACAAGGATTCTACAGACTTCCCTGCTCCTTATGGCAGACGTGCTGTTTACACAGACTCGTAAACCTTCAGCAAAAGCTCTAACACTGCCTTCAGGTTTAAATCATGTTGTATTTTTAGCAGCGAGCACTGACCAATGCTCTCCCCTTTAATACCAGAAGGTTATGAAGTTGCTGCACTTGGAGGTCTTGCCAAGTGCTAGCAAGAGTGATCAGCCAGCTGAGATTGTGCTCTCCTGTATAACATTTTTCACATTAACAGAAGGACACCAGTGACAGTTTGCTAAAAGATTTAGTAGCTTGATTTGTAGTCAGATGATACCTGTGTCACACTGCCAGGATCCACCTCTGGTATCTGCGCTGTACATCAAAATTTGCTCCCGTGTTGTTCAAAGTGCTGCGTTTTTCAGGCTGCTGCAACTTGTGAGACGCCGTAGCTGGCAGGCCGCGTGCTGGCACGTAGCGAAGCACCTGTGCGTTGTTAGCTCTGTGTCCGATAATAACCCAATTTTTGTAGGAGAGATAAGGAAGAAAACAACCGTGCCTTCGCCGTTCTTGAGCGCAGAGGCACCGTGTGTTAGCGCGAAGCTCTGGGCACGCTTTACCTTCTGATATTTAGCTGTTTGAAAATGTGGAGTCCCTTCTTCGGGCGCGGGTAGTAGCCGAACCTGAACTGTGAGAGCGTGGAGCGGGGTGGGGGAAACCCTTTTGCAGGTGAGGTGAGTGTATGTGTGTGTTTTGGAAAGCTCTCCACAGCTTAATTAAAACCACTGAAGAAATCACCAGTTTGCACGGACTGTTTTTGCTTTGGTCTTCTCTCCCTTCCTGACCAGTCTCACTTAGACTTAAAAAAAAAAAAAAAAAAAGACAAAAAAAAAGGGAAAAAAAATCCCTCCTTGCTGCACTACATAAAGATTGGCAAGCTTTTAGTCTTGTCTTTCATGCTGAGCCTATTGGGCAAACTGGAGTGAGTTGGTGAGCTTTTCCAAGCAAGCCTGAAGGGGGTTTGTTTGCCAGAGATTGACTCTCTGGTGAACAGATGTAGTTTAAATATACTTGCTTAAAAGGTATTTTCTTATATATTGTGATTTCTTGCTATATGCTAGAGCACAAATCAGCAGAACGTGTTCTTAAAGCCTTTCTCTCTCGTCAGCAGTAAATCTTCTTTTCAACTACAGTTATGTCTTGCGCACCTTAACAGGTGAGAAGGTTTCTGTAAGTCTAGAGGGCAGTGGTTATAGAGGCATTAACATTGTGGGACTAATTGGAGTTCCTGGGTGCCCTGTTAAAATAACCCTTGTCATCATTTATGCTAAAGACGATACCCCTCTGGCAGGCTGCCATAAGACAGTTCTGTGCATCTGCTTTTAACCCTTTTGCTTTCTGCCAGTGAGATATCCTAACCTGCGCCGCGGAGCGCAGCGGGGCAGCAGCGGGGCACTTCAACTCGGTTCGGCGGTCGTCCCGTCATCGGCGGCTGTCTGGGAGGCCGGGGGGGATTTTCACAAAGTCTAGAAATGTGATTGCTAGAGGAGGCTTTCTCCCTTTAACAGCTTGGGTCACTTGCTAATTTTTTGGCTGTTGTCAGAAGGGAGAAAAAAAAAAAAAAAAGTTGTTTGCTTAATATTCTGTGCATCGTAAGGAACAGTTTGTCTCAAGATATTATAAAATTAGAAATTAATAATTACTTTCAGGCGTACCAAAATAGCGCTGAGTACCAAAAATGCCAAACGTGAAGTACGTGCAGCAAGAAAGAGGCCCCAACTGCAGGTACACTTAGTAATGCTGCATTAAAAATCATGATTTTCTTTCTTTCCTAAAAGATGCAAGTGTAAATAGTGCTGAAGGGCTCTCAATGAACGAGGCATGAATCAGTGCAACTTTTGTCTTATTTCCTTGTGCGCTCTTTTTAGAGTGCACCTATAACACACAGGGTGATTTGCTGTTGATGTTGCAGGTAATTAAACATTTTTGGCAGAACTGTGAAAGTTTTAACGTTAACACACAAAATCGTGTAGATGGTACTAAAATGGCTCACACCGAAGACATCTGCAGTATGTATTTAGGTTCTCATACTGCATGCTACTCACAGCAAATCAGGCAGGACAGAATCAACTTCTCTTCACTCAACCTTGTTATTTCGATAGACAGGTAATTCTTTAATCTGTAGCCAATCAAATAAGATAAATTTGCATTTATACTTTTCTTAGATCTATAGATGTTTTTGTAGAATGCTCTGTTTTGGGGAAGGCAAGGGAAAAAGACTCGGGAAATATGTTTATCAAATATTTGTGATGATTCTGTATACCTCATCTGCCTGTTCGTACAGGTTTTATTTACATAACGCTTTATAGACCCACCTACAATACTACAGCTCAAGCTTAATACGTTAATTTTTTTCTTTCTTTTTTTTAATAGGAAGTATGCTTCCAGTTTTCTGTGTAGTGGAACATTATGAAAATGCCATTGAGTACGATTCTAAGGAGGAGCATGCAGAATTTGTGTTGGTGAGGAAGGATATGCTTTTCAACCAACTGATTGAAATGGCATTGCTATCACTTGGATATTCTCACAGCTCTGCTGCCCAAGCAAAAGGTAAATAAGATTTGGAAATTGTACAGTGATTTATGTTTGCTTGCGGGATCTTGCTGGGGGAGGGGCCCCAATTTCAGGAATACGATGCCTGTTTTTTTTCTTCAAGTTCTTGCTCGTTTCTGTTTCTGTATTTTTTTTTCTCCTCCCTTAATATATTTATGTTTAGTTAGTGCACATTTTATTCATGGGGAATGTTGAGGTAGATTTAAAAAAAAAAAAAAAAAACTTCAACTGAATCATTAGTATGCTTATTGACCTTAATAATCTGCTCCACTGAGGATCCACAAGGAAGTGTAAAGCATATTTGAGCAGATGGACTGTTGAGAGTCAACTTGCATTTATGACTGAATATCCAGCTCTGTTTCTTTTATTTTGTTCCTGATGGTTTTGTAGACTGAAAAGTAATTCTTGTGTTTTTTTGTACCAAGTCCTTGCGTTGCAAAATTCCTTTATATTTTATTAAGAAGAATGGTAATTATTATATCATATCCTATTGAATTCATCAGAACTTAAGAAAATATGCTTCTATACATAATTAAAAAAATCTCTAATGTAGTGCATTTGTATAATTTCACAGTGTAGATGGAGACTGTCCTTGGTGGTGTGTGGGTGGGAGGATATGGTGTGTGGGGGGGTATTGGCTCTTTTGTCTTGACTAATTTAAGTATGAGGTTAGAAGAGGGGGGAAAAAAAAAAGTGATGTTGTTAAAATCAGATTTTTCTCTTTGTTGCTAGGAATTAACAGGTAATATTTTTTTTTTTTCCTACTGTTTTTGTTGTTGTTGTTTTTCTCTCTCCTGTCTTTCTTCCTCCCCACTCCTGCANCGTAATATTTTTTTTTCCTACTGTTTTTGTTGTTGTTTTTCTCTCTCCTGTCTTTCTTCCTCCCCACTCCTGCACCCCAAAACCCCACGCAGGGCTAATCCAGGTCGGGAAGTGGAATCCTGTTCCCCTCTCCTACGTGACGGATGCCCCTGATGCCACAGTAGCAGACATGCTGCAGGATGTGTACCATGTGGTCACGCTGAAAATCCAGCTACACAGGTGAGTTGTGCACCAGTGCTGGGACACAATCTGTTACGTGTCTGATCTTGTGGTTAATATTGCTCCTATTTATTTCCCCCCATGCTGTATGCTTAAAATACAAAGGCTTTTCTAAATTCCTTCTTAGTTGCTGCAGTTCTTCTTTAACTCGCAGCATACTATTGCAGAAAACTTTTATGGCTCTGATACATAGATTTTCTTTGGATATCGCATTAAAAGTATATTGCATTTTAGTCAATTAAATGATGCATTACAAGAAGGCATTTTACATAAAGTTTACTTAAGAGAAAAATATTTTTGCATATCATGAACAGTACCATCTGTGTGCTTTTTGTAAAAGAATGACTTGCTCACACTTATTGTTGCTGCCTAGGTTCTTACATTTCACAGCAACAAAAAAGAAAAAATGGTAAATATATTAATGCTTTTCATGATCAGTCGTGAGAAAGCATTACACCTTAAATTGTTTTACCAAGCGCATCAGAGCAGGAAGGTAGAAGTAACATGAAAAAATAGTCGCCACATGCAGCTGATGTATAATTCATGCATCAATACAGCAGATGTGTTGTATAAAGTAATTAACTAATCGGAACAATCAGGAGACCGAGAGCAATCTCCAGATGCATCTGCTTGATGCGCAAAATGAAATCTGTCTGTCTTAAAGGAATGTTCTGCAGCAGGATGCAATCTTGTAATAATCCCTTTTCTAATCTGTGTTTCAAATAGTTGCCCTAAACTAGAAGACTTGCCTCCTGAACAATGGTCTCACACAACAGTAAGAAATGCTCTGAAGGACTTACTGAAGGATATGAACCAGAGTTCATTGGCCAAGGAATGTCCCCTTTCACAGGTACTTAGCATAACATGTAATAAATAATAAAGCACTATAGGCAGCACTGATGTGAGATTTGAGATTTCTACAGACTGCGGCAAGTAGTATCTGTGGAGCGAATCTGCCAAAAATGCAAATTCGTTTGACCACTTCATGATCTTTATAAATATGCCTGATTCATTTTGAACGTAGTCGTACAGCGTTTCCCAAGGGGCGTTGTGGAAGATTGTTTACACCACACTAAAATTGTCTCGCAGCAAACTGGATTTTAACTGGTTTTTGTCTTCAGTCTTTGAACTGCTTTGATGTAACTACTTTTTTCAAGCACATGTGTTCAAGATGTTAAAAAGCTCTTTACTTACTGCTGTCAAAAGTACTATTGAATCTGAATGCTTGTTAGATAACCTACAGTAGTTTTAAATGCTAATTCATAAAATGAGACAGTCTTTGGCATGCTATATGAGAGGGGAATAAAGAATAAAGCTCTTTGGATGATGTGTTGTTGTTGCAAACAACCAAAGGAAAATCAGCCATTTATTAGTTCTAATCAAAATATACCTAAACAAAAATGAAATCTCAAATTATGCATTGCTAAATATTGAATAGATGCTTTCCTTGTGCTTTGGTGGTATTCTCTTTTTTGTCGTCGATTTAAATAGCTGTGAAGGAGCAACTTATTTGTTTTTATGCAGTAGTGCCCAATGGTGTGTGGGGGAGGGGAGGCTTCATATTTAACATTTCAAAATGAATTTTGTTACGGTGCAATGGAGGCAGAAATCCAGCTCACAAATAAGGATACTGGTTGTAGTAGGGAGTGGAAAAAGGAAGCTAAGGAAGTTGAATTATTTTTATAGGGATTTTATTTCTCTTGTTCCGAATATTGGAGTGTTTGTCTCTGAAAGACTTCAGTTAATCCATAAAGAATCACACTTTCTCTCTTCATCTGTCTTTCTAGCAGATATATTAGCAGGCTGCTTCCCCCTCACTATTTTTCCCCTATGCTTAGATTGTTTTCAGTGATGTGGCTACAATATAGGAAGTTTTGAAGTGGAAGTAATCAAAATTATTTTCACTGGTTGCAAACCATTCTAGTAATATGTCTGCAAAGTTATCTTTTCTGTGCCTGTCACACTACACTGTAAGAGCGTGTGAACTTTTGCACTGCTGGCTCATGGAGGCTGCCGGGAATTTGGGATTTTCCTCATTTTGGTCTATGAATGCTCACTTTCACTGGATTCTGATGGAAAGTAAGCACGTTTTATAGAGATGGAGTATTTTTTTTTTATATTTGGACATAGTGTTTCACATAGTGACTTGCGTATATGTGGACAATACAATCATGAAGCAGGAAACTGAAAAGTTGGTTTTTTGTTTGTTTTGAGGAGTACTGTTCTTAAAACAATATCATGCTACTGGCTGTAATTAGGCAGTTACATTCTTTCCTTACCTAAAAGATTTTTTTATCAATATAAAAATTTAATCAGCAAAATAATGTCTAGTAATGGTCCTTCATGACAGTGCCTGAGACTACCAGAATCCCAAATGACAGAAATCCTATTTTGTCCTGTTTACTATTTTGCACTTTCACATTTCTAAGAGAAGATATTCAGAGCTGTTCATGGTTTTCTGTTGTTTAAAGCAACTTATTACTCTTGTCATCTCTTTATCTTTACCAGCCTCATAGTGGTTGATTTGAAAAAAAAATAAAACAGGATTTACTTTTCTTCTTTTGGTCCATTTCTTTGAAGACCAAATCATGTAAAATCTAAAATGTGTATATTTAGTCGGAACTTCTGTAAAAATAGATTGTCATGGTGGGTGGTCGCTTAAAGCTTCCTATTTACCTGCAGAGCTTCAGAGGAGACCGGCAGTACCTAAATGTGTTGATCTGGCGGTGTCCTTTTCACTTGACTAAATTTCACCTGAATGCTTCCTATCCTTGCCTAAACTAATGGTACATCTCACCTATGCAAAGCAGACTGATCTAAGAGTGTCTGTATTTTGTTAAATATATTGACATTTGTGAAGTCCATAGCGGTGCTCGCGTAACCGAGGTTGGACGCAAGAGCAAGGCAGAGGGCTGAAGACGTTTCCTTAGACCATTTGTTTCTTCTTTAGCATATTTTCTTGGATATAGGTAATGCTATATAAAGTGCTTCATCAAAAATGCAAACTAATGCAGTGATGCCTTTCCATAATTTATTAATGCTGTTATGGGTATAATTTATTAACCATAGAAAAATGATTTGAAGTTGAAGTGAGAACAGTTATCTCTTTTTGCCTCTGCCATTAGCAATACTTTATTTTGTATCAGTATGGAGGGATTTCTTGTAAAGTATTTAAGTTATTTTGCTGTTTGCATGGCATCTCAAATGCAAAATTTCAGAATAGAAGTCTCGGCATCATCATCCTAAGTTAGAATTTACAGTGTTTTCTTAGTTAATCTTTGATTTTGTGTCTTAAAAAAGTTGGTCTCATTTATTTTGAATACAGATATTTTGTGTAACCAAGCAAAGGTTCTTCTAAACCAAGCAAACTATTTTTATAGTGTAAATATATTTAATGGCTCTAAAGTATGTAGGAAAAGCAAGCTGTATTTGAGATCCAGTTTATCTTTATTATAGAGACTAGAAAACTTAATGGCACCTTCCGTTTTATTTTCTGGATTTTTTTTTTTCCATTTGCTTTCTTGCCACACCAAAACCTTGGGGCACAAGCAGGTGTGAGCTCCTCGTATCCTCCTGAGCAGAAAACCTCTGAGTTCTGCTGTCACTAAGAGGTGAACACACGGGCTCTTTTGAAACCGCCGTGATTGCCTGACTCCGAGTGCTGTGGCCACCCCAAAGACGAGGGCTCCCGCGCACGGGGTAAGCCCGAATCACGGGGAATCCCCGCCGACAGGAGTCGGAGTCCCTAGGACAGATTGGAGCGAATACAGGGCTCTGAAGTATTTCAGCTTTGGGGGATCCAGCAGGCAAGATAAAAGGATGCTGCAAATTTCCCGTGGCAGTGCCAAGCCTTTTCCAAGTGCTGAGTTGCAGCGCGAGTTCATACTTTACCTTGTGCTTGCAGATTTTACTGCTAGCGCCTAGTAGCATAGGCAGATGCTGGGTGAGAGACTTGTCGTGTTTGACGTGCAAGGCTCGCTTCGTTTCTGTTTCCTCTCCTTATTTTGATGGGGAAAGGAGCTTGGCTCAAAATTAATCCCTAGATTGAATTCCATCTTCTGCATTCTGTTAAATTGGTGCATCTCATGAGTGGTCCACAGCTCCTTTCCCTCCTGTTTTGGCTCTTTTATTTACAACTCTTTGGAAACTAATTGCTGCACCATCAATGCGTATTTCTAACCCCTTGCATAGACCCTGTGCTCTGCCTTGGTCTGATGGGAGCTGCTCTGAGCTGAGCAGTCGGACAGGCCTGTTGCATTTATTTAGTTAGTGTTATTTGGCTAACTCTCCTCCTTTCACCTCTCTATTTAGTCCTAGTTCTAGCTTAGTTCTAATTCTAGAATACTTAGCTCTAGTATTTTCATTCTTCTTTTTTTCACTGTTTCATTCTGTGAAAAGAAGGTAACAAGTGTTCTACTAAACCAAGAGATGGCAGGGATTAATTAGTATCGGGCATTGCTCTGAAAATATGGCAGTGATCAAATGACATTGACTTTCCAACTGATATTTTCTCACCTGAGCTTTTTCTATAAAAAGATTTTTTTTTTAAAGATCTTGGTTGCTATTTACAGGCAGGCTTAGGTTTTATCACTTTTTTTAATTTAGCAAGCCACTATAAAATCATTTGAAGAAAAGTATTCTTTCTCCTCCTTCATAGCATCCCATAATGTGAATTGTAGGTTTGTTTTGTTCTGACTTTTTTTCTTTTCTTTCTTTTTTCCTCATCTTCCTCATCTTTTGAAACTGCTTTTATCTAGTCGAAATCTCACTAATAACCAGTGTGTTATCAGTAAGAGATTTAGAGTCTGACATACAGCATCTCATGGCTTTGTGTGTGCATGTGTGTATATATATATATTTTAATTGAAATGCAGTATTTCCAAGGAGTATATCCAGAACTAGTGACATATGGACTTAGTCCTTTGTATGCATGGCATTATTTAAAATTTTTGAAGATATTTGTTGCCTAGCTTCCATATGTGCCATGTCTTTTTACGTAATTTTGCACAGGATGATCAAGGCGAAGGGCTTTTTCTGGTTAGAGAGATACCTGCATGCATCTTGTAAAATGTCTGCACACGCTGAGCAAGTGCTGCCACGGTACTAAAATCCACGCAGGTTGGCACTGGTAACAAATACAGCTGTCCCGGCTGCGTTTTGATCAAACCTCCGTACAGTTGTGAACAACGGACTGCCGGGGACATGGCCGCAGTATATATCAAATACTTTCCCCTTTTGTTCAAATACCCTGTCCTGAATTTGCACGCTGCTTTATGCAGATATCCTGCAGATTTAATAGCATCTGCTAGAAATGCCAGAAAGGAAGCTTGCTTGGGACAGAAATGGTTTTTGGTTTACTTGATCCAAATGAAACGTGGCCATCGTAGCCAATATGCAGCAAAAGGACAGTCCCCTTCAGTGTCCTGGCTCCTGAGCACTCCCGAGCCATTCAATCCCCCGCCAAAATCAGAACCAAACACAAAGTTACCGTTGCTAAAGCTTGAATTTCTAGACCTGAAGTAAGCAAGGAGCAAGCAATTAAAACTGCCAAAATGCAAAGGTTTTTATGAGCATACTTGAAATCCTTCTTTACAAAACTGAATGGGGGTTTCAGCCCTCCCTCTGCTAATTTTACCTGTCTAGACCTGAGGTGAAGTCCTCAGGTTTCTTTGCTTGCACGCCGCTTCTTTTCCCTCTTTCTCTTCTCTTTCCCCTCCCTTCCCCCAATAATTAATAATCTTGTGAAGGAATGCGGCTCCTTTTGCTACTTTAGATGTTCCTGAACTTTAGATTTTGAAGATGTCATTAATTATTTGGGGGAAGTAAGTCCTCGAGCGCCTGGGCTCAGGTTTTGGCAGGCAGGGCCTTTTCAGCCCACTCCCCAGTTGCTCAAGAGTGTTCGGTCTCGTGTCTCTGCAGGCTGACATGGCATCTCCGTTTTTAAGATATTTTCAATTAACGATGTTTTTTTTTTTTTTCTTTATTATTTTTAAAGTTAAGCTTACAATTGCCTTGTCTATTTGTTACTGTATTTATTTGTTCAGTAAGCTCTGCATTAAGGCCTCTGAGTTGAATTTGGTTACTAACCGATGTCGGCAATGTCGTGTTCAAGTTGAGTGCAGCGAGCTGAGCTTAAACACTCACATTTCTTCATATTTTGAGCACTTTTTGAGTTTATATTCTTAATTTGTATATAGGGGATCTCAGTATTTATAGTTGCATCATTTTACAACTCATTTCTTAGTGGACAAAACCCTACTACAGGGGAAAATATGTAGCTAATACATCTGTCCTCCAAGTAGAGAGAGAATAGCATACAAGCAGCTGTCTTCCTCCCAGGCTTTCCTGTGAGCAGAGTATTTATTTATTTATTTTATTATTATTGCTATTTTTTTAAGGACAGCAGCATTTCCGTGGCTGTCCTCCTTACTTTCTCTGTGCTTTGGATAGCATCTCAGCAGTTTTGAGAACTGCCATGTGAATGATTATTTGCATCATATGGTCTTCAAGTTGTAGGGAAGTGACAGGATAAAAAAAGGAGTATAATACATTTTCTTCTGATACGTTTTCCTTCTAAAATGTACATATGTTGTAGAACTGAGCACTGCTCAGCTTCTGTTTCTCTTGGCTTGGTGGTACTGAAAAAAAGCGTATAAAATAACTAGCACTAAAATGTTTGCTGTTATGTTCTTCTTTTTATATTTTTATCTATATAAAAGTTTTTCTTTTTTTTAGTTTATTTATTTTTTACAGTTAGAGGGTTTGGAGGCAGACAAGTAATACAAAATCCTGTATTCATTCCTATTTCCCACATCCTTCTTAACTCAGTCAGTCAATTCCTGGCCTAGGGCGACCCTTGATTTTTCCATAACTTTATTAGAGGGTTAACAAGCCACTCCTCCAGTGTTCCTTAAAGCAAAGCTGCAAATAAGTCTTCTTTTTGATTCTTCTTCTTATTGGCAAATTGTTGGCTGTAGAGAACTGCACAAGTATAAACAACATGAGAGCTCCTTTAACATAACATGAGAGAGCCTTTAGTCGCTTTGCTCCCGAGCTTTGCAACTCATTGCCAATTGAAGCAAGGAAAGCTCTGACTGTTGGGACTTTTAAATCTAGACTTAAAAGTTATTTGTTCTGTTTAGCATTTTTAAAATGATTCTATTAGGAATTGTATGTGCTTCAGTTTTAATTTTAACTCATAATGATTGTAAAGCACCCTGGGATGCTTGCGTGAAGGGCGCTACAGAAATCCAAGATTGCATTGTACTGTGTTGTTCTGCATTGTATTATTACATGGTGCCAGACTTGGACCACGGACAATTCGTATAGAAAGTGTTTGAATACTCAGCTAAAGATAAGGAGTGTATGTGCGTGCTGGGGGGGGCTCTCTCTTCTTGCTTGCTTTCCCCCTTTTCTATGTCAGTTATTTTATTAAACTAAATTAACATGGCAGTTATTCCCAAGAAATGCCAGCATAATTTACTGCTGCAAAGGGGCTCAAAATGTAAACCAGATGATAAACTAAAAATAAAGAAGTCCACATTAAGATTTAATTGCACTTCCCTTTCTATATTACGTTCTTATGTAAAATACATTACAAAACAGTACTTTCTTTATCACTTCCTTCACTTTTAACTGAATTTCATTAACAATAAAGAAATATATTGTCTCTGTTTCAGTAATGTCACTTGACAGTTAATCCCTTAACTTGATGTACATGTCTTTAAGATTTCTTTTTTTTTTTTTTTTAATAAGGAACATGATAGCGCTGACTGGAGCCAAGTATTGCACAACCATGTGATTTGCAAGTTTCCCAGCTCGCAGCTTTGCCAGTGCAGGTCAATTCACACCTGCCACACTCATGCCATTCTGGTCCTCATGCTGCTTTTCCGCGGTGCTTGTCAGAGGTAGAGAGCTGTGCGTGCGCCTTCCTTCTCTCTCCTCCTTTCTTCTCCCCCTCTCTCCCCCCAGAAATGTGTGGCAAACCTTGCGTATTGGAAGTGTCTGCTCAGGAATTAAACGGAGTTTTAATTTCTGTCCATTAGGAAACTGCTATCCACGTAGCTAATTAAGGCTTCTATTTAAAGGGCAAGGAGATACGTATGTCTACATCTTAATCACTGCTGCGACTGGGTTGCAGAGACCTCCCTGAACTGGTGCAGTTGTTACTAGCGGTGGTGGGAGGCACGGAGATCTGCGTGCTTATAAAACCTGCCCAAAAGCCACGTGAGTTATGGAGGTGCTGCAGCTTTAGGGTTAGCGGGTTTCGTGCTTGACGTGTGCTTGTGTTACGGCACAGAAAGATTCTCCTGGAGAAAATGGAGTTTATAATTTTTTTACCTGGCAGGAATGAAGGCAAAGCATGACCCAGTTCTTGAGCAGTAGCGCTAAGAGATACCTCTCACCTTGACAGACTCATCTCAGTTCTTGGCTTTAATCATAACTTAGAAAAAAAGAGATGGATTTGCCCAGGACCCTGAGCAAGACTCTCAAAGCTCGCTCCTGCCCCCACTTTTTTTTTTTTATTTTTCTTTTAAATTAGTAATTAGATTCTTTTTCATTTCATGAGGCATGGTTAGAAATCCTAAGGTGAGGGCAAGCTTTATCTCTGTTTCCTTGGACACTTCTTTAAGAACAATAAAAATAGTGTCAGGTTCCTCAGGTGCCTTACAGCATTTATCGGAGGACAGGTTTTTCAGGACAGCAGCAGTCTCAGACCTGCCTCACTCCAAGCCATGGAATAAACTAGTCCAAAAAAAAAAAAAAAAAAAGTTCCCCAAGGGGGGGTGCACATAAAAGC
>VWPW01030083.1:960341-1082841 GCA_013389825.1 Crypturellus undulatus
AAAAAAAAAAAAAAAGTTCCCCAAGGGTGGGAGCACATGAAAGACTCTCCTAGACTCTCCTCATATCCTCATATTCTTTCTTTCTTTCTTTCTTTCTTTCTTTCTTTCTTTCTTTCTTTCTTTCTTTCTTTCGTTCTTTCTTTCTTTCTTTCTTTCTTTTTAATTTCAGTGTCGGAAATTTTAATTTCAGTGTCGGAAATCTTAATTCTTTCATAAGCGTCTAAAGAATAATTTCGCAGGGGCCAGAGGAGAGGGAATTGTACTAAAGCATAACTTGTGCCTGGGCTGGCCATCTTCTGAGATTTTTCAAGGAGATGATGCTTTTTGAGCAAACTGAGCAGAGAATGGACGAAAACTGAGGCAATTGCAAAGGATATCATTATCCGTCTCCTTCCTGTAGATAGACCAGCCTCAGGTCTCTTAAGTTTACCTACCTTTTTTATTTGGATGAATATACTCAGACTCTGGGATTTTTTTAATATATGAAACAAAAAGATCCTTCTAAAATATGCCAGCCACTTAGTATATTTGTGGTTTTCCATTTGTGGAATTTCCTCAAGTTCTTAAAAGCTCTGTTCTCTATTCTGCACTTTCTCTCGTTTGTTTGTTTGTTTAGGAGTTCTATTGCGACAAACCTATTTTTTTGTATTTGAGACAAGAAGATATTTTGAAGGAATAAATCCTCAAACTGCATGTGTGTATTCCACATGTAAAGCAGTCTTAGGAATAGCCTTCATCCAGCTTCCTATTCATTATCAATTCAGAGTATCTAGTCTTCTCACAAATCTCTTGCCATTGAATGGCAGCAATGCAGAGGAGAAGCAGTTGCTTAAAATGTTACCTGCATGTCACTTGGCAGCAGTTACGAATCCATAGAAAATTTTATGCTATAAATCTCTTTCCTTGTGTTCTAACAAACTTTTACAGTTTTCTCAAGAGAAAGTATTTTGCTCGTAGCTTTAAGAAGATGCTCATAGATTCAGCTATCGGAGTCTCCGTGCCCGAGCGTCGTCGCCGCTCTGGGTGCAGGAGGCTCACGGAGAGGCCCGTGGTCTGAAACGATCGATCTGGTGCTTAACCCTTTGAACACAGCAGAGACAGAGGGTGTTACGTTTGGCACCAGAGGGGTATTTAAATGGTCTGAGAGATCTGCTGGTGTCGGAAATCAAAGCTGAAACTCAACACTAGTCATACGTTTAAAAAAAATGATCTATATACATAGTCAAACAAATTACCATGGGATTTAGTGAAAGATTCAGCACAAATCTTCTGATCAGCATGGGGTGTTTTCTTTAGCTCAGCTACAGGGTAACCTGCTCAAATTAAGAAATTGCTGGTTGAAAACTAGGGTCTGTTTTAGGTGGAGTCTAGATAGATGTTCATAATGGTCGCTTCTGGCTTTTAAAATCTGCAAAAACTTGTGTAGGAAAAGAGATCAAAGAAAAGGCTTATCCTAAACACCAAAAGAAATTCAGCAAGACAACTGTTAGTGCTACTGAGTCTGATGACTTCTTGTCTGGACATTGTGCCTTAGGGCTCATAGTCATGCCAGACATCTGATGCTTTGCCTAGCAGAACAGTGGAATCCGAGAAGAGTCTTGCTGAAAATTATGTCCTATTTCCCAGCAAGGAAATGTTCCTTAACTTGGGGGATAATACCGAGCGATTCTGAGGAACCTCTTACCAAAAAAAAAAAAAAGGGGGGGGACATAAGAATTGTACATGGCCGAGGATAGTTTGATTATTAGTGTATCTTATAGGAAAATATATGTATACCTTTCACAGGGTTTTTTTTTTTAATGTGCCTGTGCTACTTTTAATACATTAATAGGTCTAAAATTTCACCTGTTTCACACAGCATTATCAGTTAAAGGTCCAGTTATGTTATAGATCAAAAGGAAAGAAGTCAGAAGGATTCAACCTAGGTGCAAGTAAAAGCAGTCCTCCCCGCAGGAAGCCTGGAAGTACAAAACCATGGGTGAAGGCAGAGGAATACTCTCTTCCTCCAATTTTTCCCCAGATCAGTATGCGGGATCTCCAAGCCCTGACCCTACCTGCCCCAAACTTGATTCCTGGACAAGAAATGCAGGTCTGCCCTGTAGGTGCATCCCTTACGCAGCCCATGCTGTCCTCTCCTGCTTCCCTGTTCTCAGTCCCGCCGCGCTGCCGACACGGGGCAGCCGTCGGCCAACGCTGCTGCTCTGCTTGCTAGCGTGGGAACAGCAGCAGGCTGCCCCGAGGGGCTGTGGGACTCACGTTCGGGGACCCACGGCGTGAGGAGGAGGCTGGGAGACATCGGGGCAGCTCTGCCTTGGGCCCAGGGGCTATTCAGTACCTTCAGCTCAAAGGGATCCTTCACGGGTCTCCTTGGGTCTTGGGTCTCCTTGTGATGGGGACCTAAGAAGGTGCGAGCAGAACAGTACCTTCAAAACACGCGCTCCGAATATAATAATATAAAAAGATCCCTTAATCTAGTTACTTTGTAACAGCTTTTTAAGACGATACCTGGCTGAAGTGGACAGAGCTTTCCCTACCCATGACCCATCCCCTCTCCGGTGTCAGAGTGCTAGCGCTGAAGAATCAAAATGTTAGGGTCGTATGTAAGTAAAGGGCCATTTTCACTCAGGAAACCAGGTTACTACCTTTATATTTCATCCAGTTTGGTATTAGGAAGGGTTTATAGCCAGGAATATTTTTGCTATTTAGTACGTACCATTTATAAATAGTATGTAATAAAAATTAAAGTACTTATAAAGAATCATATTGGGCACCTGATGATGAAGACAAAAATATCTCATGTCTCCTTGTGATTTATGGGTTGGGGTTGTGGCTTTTTTTTTTTCCTTTTTTTTTTTTTAAGTTTAGGGCAACATGCCATAAAGCTTGTAAAGCAGTTATGTTCTTCAAATCTGAATTGACATTTCCCACCTACCTAACTCTCTCTGTTAAGCTTTTAACCTTTGTAGATATAAGACTAGTATCTTGGAAAGCAACTTTTTGTTTGAGTTTTATTTATATCCTTCAGTGGGAGATGCTGGGAAAATATTGGGAGAATGCAGCTCTGTCATGCAGCAACTGGAAATTTTTAATGCAAAATGGTAAAAGTAAAGCAAGGATCTGTTCCTTCAGATGCTGAATCCTCATTTCTGCTTTTCAAAGTCTTCTGGTGCCCAGATATATTTATATACACATAATTTATTGGGGTTCTTGTTGTTTGATATCTTCTCTCATTAAATTCAGTAGAGTTTTATATTTACATTAATATATACATTTGTAATCCTTAAAGACAGCATAAGAAGGCAGAAAAACAGGAGGCACTAATGTAGGTGAACAAGGATAGGAGGAAGGAGGAAAAATGTGCTTGTGTCTCAAAAAAAAGCTTGTGTTGTCATTCTACATCTGCCTTTGGGCAGTTCTAACTTATATGACCACTGTTTTCCATGCAGATCCTTAATTCTCCTGACCCTGGCAACAGTATAGAGGTCAGATAGCCATCCCAGTGCAATGCCAAAGGCACAAACAAAAGGTTTTTTCTTCTCTGCCCATCTGTGGGTTTTTTCCTCATTCTACATGTTTATAGGGCATATGACAAAAAATTCCATTGCATTATTTGTTATAGTTCAAGGTAATGGACCAACAAATTTAATATAATTCTTCATATGCAATTAAGCTGTCCGCTTGTGATTCCTTGTCCAAAAAACAACTACTGGCTGGGTATTTGGAGCTATAGGTCTGGTTTTATTCAACCCTTCAGATGATAATTCTATGCCATATCAGTACATTGAGAACAACATTTTGCCCTGGTTGTGATTGTGTTGCATGTGGGCTGGCACGAGTTCAGACAGGCTAAAATCTTTGATTTGAGGGTAATAGGATGTTATCCATTTGGAGCTTGGATGTTCCATTCTCGTTTGAAAAATAAATAAATAAATAGACTAGAATCCTCTAAGAAACACCCCTAAGATTTCAACTTGCATTAAAATCGATGTTTGTGTTTTCCATGCTTAAATCCACTTTAGTTTGCTACCAAGCAAAAGCTACTGATAGGGGCTAGTATCAGGGAAACAAAGTTCCTCTGTCCTGCTGCTTTGTGAAAAGGTTTCCCCTCCCTCCGCACCCTCCCCCCAAATCCTTAAGTTCTATTCTGTTTTGCAAATTTATCACTATTCAAACTAGCTCTGGGGACAAAAGCTCATAGATTTTTTTTTTCCCTTCTTTCTTTTTTTCCTTCTTTCATTCTTTCTTCCTTTTTTTTTAAAGGCACGTTATGGTTGCAGCATTGGAACGTGCTGCCCTGCTGGTGTCTAGGGATGTAAAGTGAAGGATTTATGGAAGTGAAAATAGAATAGAGCCTTAAAAGTTTGGCTTTAAAAAATGGAGCCAGTAGTTTGACAGATTGTTCAGTAAATGTTCATTTTATTGAGAATTATAAAAAAGGTGCTTAACGCCTCTGTGCCATTAATATAATACATTAAAAGGTTACTGTCAAGATTAGTGTTTCAGCTCTGAAAATTGACTGTAGGGTTTATGGGCAGCACTGTTCATATTCTGCTTGGAAGATAAGGTATCTTCTACTGCACTTGACAAAACCTTTACCTTGTTATAAAGCTTTATACTGGAAAACTTGATAAATAGTAAAACATAAATAAAATCTCATTTGAACAGAGGGAGAATTCTTCCTGTCTGTCTTATAGTCAGATTTAACAGATGCAGATTTGTATGTAAAACCGTCGTGGAAGTAGCCAGTGTCAAACTAGTGCAAAATTCAACTTGCGGGGTGTCCTGGTTTCAGTGGCTCTTATTGTTGAAGTGCTCCATTTCCAAAGCACGCGTTCCTTCCTACAGAAAAAGGAATCAGATTCCTTAGTTGAAATTAATTAGCATTCAGAAACCAGATAGCATGTTTTTGGGTATTCATGAGATCTCTGTTTGAAAAAATGTTTTTAACTTGTAGAAATGTGTTGCAACACACAGATGGGAAGAAAAAGAAAAAAAAAAATCTCTTTAGCAAGCACTGTGTGTAAAAGGAATATTACATTTTGCACGCTCCTGATTACCCTGTGTAAACAGTTTTTGACATCTGTCTTTATAGTTTTCGAGGAGAGGAAGACTTTGTTAAAAGAACCATTTTTATACAGCAGTCACCATTTCAGTCTTGCTTTACCTGTATTATGAAAGCAGATGGTCTGCATGTCTTTTGAATATTTATAACTATCAAAAACAATCTCTTGCTATTCACCCTTAGGCTTATGAGATGTCAGGACTGTTCTGGTTGAAAAAAAATCATCTTGGGTGTTTACAGAAAGAGGATTACATTAAGCTGAAATGACTATACATTTTCCAGTTTAATATTTGTCCATCAGCTGTTTAATCGTATTTAGATAATTGTGTAAATAAGTTGTTGCAGCCCTTGCCCCTTCCACTGAGCAGGCACGAAGCTTTAAACACTGATGAATGAGTTGCAAAAAAGGCTTGGATTTTTTTTTCCTAGTTAAACAATCCAAAAGGCCTAAGTAAGTTTGGCTACAATGCTTCTTCTGAGGGATAAGTTTCATTTGTGGAGGAATCCTCGATATACAGTTCAGCTGAGTAGTTGTAGGAAGCTTGTGTGTCCCTTACATCCTAACAGACTCAGCAGGAAGCATTTGCCCTGTGCAAACACTGCAGCCCAACTGCCCCTTCATAAGGCACGAAAACAACCTCGTTCCACTCATATAAAAATAATTCTAAGGTTATTTAGGGGAAGTTTTGGGACTGTGGGGGTTAAAAGCTTTTTTGACTGGAAGCTGAGCAATCACTGATAACAGATTTTGCTGTGGTTGGTTGATTTGGCAGAAAAGCATGAACAGTTTTGGTTTAGATGATTGAATTAACCTGATTAACATTGTTTTTGTTGGTTTGCAAAAAGGACAACAGTATAGTTCTAGCAGGGATCGAACAATGCTTCACCTGGTTGGGGAGCACCGTCAGGGGAAACGGTTGGAAACGCCGGAAACGCCACGGTGCCCGCAGCGAGCATGAGCCCCTCCGGTCCTCCGCTTGTCTTGCAGAGGGCACCTTACGTTCGGCTCAGGCACACCGCACACTGTCTTAGCAGTTTTTTCGAATTTCAAGATGAATTCTGGCTGAGATGTAACATATTCCCGCAGAAAGTTCCCCAACTTGGTTGCGAAATTGAGGTGTGTGGTTTTCCAGCCTCTTGCCGAGGGAGTGGGGTTTCGTTCCAGCCACACTGAGTGAACCTCAGCTGAACTTCAGAACGAATCGAGCCCTACCTCCACACAGTTGTTGGATGCCTAATTATAATTAACTTATTTGGCTAAAAAAAGAGCACTTGGGCTGCAGCAGATGGTATCATTCCAGAATAGTGGGATTTCTGTGAAGGTGGCACCATTTCAGAGTAGATCTTCTGGTTCTCAGCAAAGGGCTGCAAGTTGCTGTTTCGGGGGAAGGGGTGGAGGGAGATGAGACAGGGGAATTTGTGGTCTAGAAGTCCTGAGACTTTTTCAAGGAAAAACTTGCAGGAGAAATGTTAAATCTGTGGATTTGTGACCAGTTTTTACATTCTATCAATTTTCTTTGCAATGCATGAAAAAGAAATCAGAGTATGAGTGATGAGCATGATGTATTGAAATATGTCTGATATTTCTATGATATATTTGTATTCCTTGTACACGGAAGGTGTCTGCCTTTTACGTGCAGATGAGGTATGTCTGTGTACAGCTATACTATAATATGAAGTGTTTTGGATACGACTGCTCTCATTTTGGTTATGGATAAATCTAAAGTGAGATGTGGGGAACTCCTGATGTGCAGTGGTGATCTGGGAAAGAGGATTAGATTCAGTCTAGGCCATGGATCACTGAAGACAACTCAGTCAGAAGGTTTCAATCTTCAAGTTTAGACCCTATGCATAGTGGCCATTCACATATGTAAACTGCCACTAAACCATACAGGAATTGGCCTTTTCTAGTAGCTTTGTTTTGATCAATTCCAAAAAAAAAGTCTGCAGACAGGAGATAGAAATCCATTGGCCAAGCAGTTGATTGAGTCCGAATTTGGAGGTAGTATACATGGGAAATAATCTTATTTTCCAGGCACATAAAAGGATTGCCTTTCTGGTAGCTGCAGACTACTGCCTTCCAAAAATTTTGTTCTGCCAGTCTCTATAGGAAAGTGCATCTCTCTGCACTGACATGACTGCAGATTTGACAACAGCATAATAAATAAAGAATAGAAACAACGAAGTTACATGTTGTCAAGTTATTTTCAGAGTTAACAAGGTAGTAATATTTTATCTGGCTTGTAAAATTTTGCTTTCAGTGAATTAGTAAATAAATCATTGATTCCTCCTGATGAGGATTCCTCTTAGCGGAGGTAATATCACTTGAATGTTTGTGTGAAGTGTTCTCAAAGAAAAATTTAATTTTAATTTAATTAATGAAACTATATTTTTAATTTTGAAATATGCTGGTAATATCTGTGATTTATTTTTCTTGCTGCTTTAAAAAACTAGAGTAAAATGCTGATATTAGCCATCAAAGTCTCAAATTCACATCTTGTCGAAGAAGCTAGAGTTCTTAACAGTGTTTAAACAGACCGGTCGCCTGTTTGGTTATAAAATACAGTCACTGCATTAAACTTGTTCCGGGGAAAGCAGGGGATGTCACAAACTGCCATGACATTGATATATCCTTTTTGTAAAATGACATGCATGAGAAGACTAGGAAATATGAGGCAAACATCATCATTGGTAATAAGAAATTCACTAAAATTACTATTGGTATATATGTATTCATGCTTATTAAAACCATGATTGCAGGAGAAGACATCATAAATGTGTAAAATCAAAAAAAAAAAAAAAAAAGATTGACCCTAAAATATAAATTATAACCACAAAATATGCACAAGTTACAGTGGGCAAAGTGGGCCACTAGATGTGCAGCTCCCCATGGGTTGCACGTGCAGTTGTCCACATATTTGTGTAATTTCTCAGTTCAGATTCGTAGGAGTAATTTTTAATTTTAGTGTATCATGTGCCAAGCTTTAAAATGGCTTAATTTCTGAAAGACTTCAAACAACAATTTTATAAGTATTGGGCATTAATGATACCTCTACCGTACTGGAAATTGAAAGTGGATTCAGCTGAGCCTGGTTCAGGCCACTCAGACTAGAGTTACAGTCAGAGATTTTGTTCTACTTTTATACTGCTGACAAAAGGCTTATAGTTAATTTCAGAAATGTCAGATTAATATCAAGGAATGGTAAGAATTTTGGTGATTCAGAAAAACTTAATAATAGCTTCCTGATGAGTAGAGAGTATCCACGCGTGGCATGAATAATACAGCCTCACTCTAACAGTCCTGAGGCTCCACAAATAGCACGTTACTGAGCAGCACGTTAGAAAACAAATGATTATAATGAACCTCACTAAGATCAATAATCAAGGCACTTTTACTCAGAAGCTAGAATACCCTTATAATAGGCAGTCTTATAGTAATATTTATTGCATTTTTACTCTAAACTGTTTCTTCTAGTGGTTATCGCAGTTTGTATAACAAAGGGTTCATGCTGTACATTGATTTTATGACAGCACAAATATAGCTAAATGTTACATGCTGAATAGCAAAGAAACATAATAATCGGGCTTTGTCTTCTGAGCTGTCATTGTTTTCTCAATATGCTGGGCAATTCCTGTACTTAAGCTAAAAGTAACTACTTTCCACACAAAAATCTAAAGGGTGGCAAAGTTCAAACTACTGAAGTTACATTTACTAATTTTGTTGTTCATACATCAGGAGTATAATTTTCAAGTTGGAGCAGTGCTTCATTTCGCAAGGCTTAGTCTTAATTGATTTTGTAAGAAAATGTACTAGAATTGAAAGTTTTATGCATTGTGAATTCGACTGTACTAAAATCAGCTAAAATTGAGCAGAAAGTAAAATTCTCACTGTTGCTATCTGATACCTCTGGGACACTATGTGAAAAAATTCTCTCTATCATTTTGTAGCATATTTTTCAGCTAATATTCAGTTATAGTATTAGACATGACAATGAGAGTTTTCTATAAGCCCATTTCTGTGAATCATTTGAATATTGTATTTTGGGAGAATCTGGGATTTTTTGGGTCTCTTATGTTTGTGTTTTGTCTTGTTATAAACCACTTTGCTGTATCTTACTATTAGCTCATTCAAGTAAACTTTAGTCTTTGGATTTTCTGGGTTCAACTCTATATGAAGGTCGCATGGAGTGAATGGGCATGCATGTTTTGGGTTTGCATTTCTGAAGTCAGTGTAACAACTGTAGATCTGTAAACTTCTGTGAATTTTGGAGGAATGAAATGAAATGGATTTAAAAGCAGAAACAGTACTAAAAATGCATTTTCAAGATGAAAATCTTCAGTTTTTAGGCCATCCCATTGCCCAGTGTGTCTTTGTGAAAAACTTTCTTCTTCTTTCAGTACATCTGCTTTCCTTGCTCCAATTATAGTAAACCTTGATTTGTTTTAATGCTTGATTAATGAGTTTTTTTAAAAGGCTTTGGACAGTAGGATTAAAAATGCAATGTTGTTCTCAAACTCTAAAAATAAAAAATGGTTTCAACAATTGAAATAATTTGTGCTTTGACTTGTACTGCTATGTATTACCGATGATTTTTTTTTTTTCTTTTCCCCTTTTCATACAGAGTATGATTTCTTCCATTGTGAACAGCACTTACTATGCAAATGTCTCAGCAGCAAAATGTCAGGAATTTGGAAGGTGGTATAAACATTTCAAGAAGGCAAAAGATATGATGGGTAAGCAAAAAAAAAAAAGAAAAGAAAATGTTGCCATGATGGTGGATACATACCATTATGTGTCACATTGAGGTCTGTCACATAAGTCACATAAAGAGCCAGGTCCCTTCACAATAAGTTTAGGATGCTTTTGATGAGTAGATGTAGAAAGTACATATATAGTGGAAGAATTCATTTAAATAAATATTTGCCATTGAAACAGCCAAACTGACATGGATTGCCAGAGATGTAAAGCTGTCATTCTGTAAATGTAGAGATCTTCTACAGGCTGGAATAATTGTTTAAAAAACCTGTTCCTAGAAGTGTGACGGACTGATTTTCTTTTTAATGTATGAATTTTTTTTTCTTGTGCTAGCTAACGTATATTTAAAGAAACACTCTTCTATAACTGTCACTGCCTTCCAACAAGAGTGCTCCATTCCTATAAATTCACATCTTTCTCTAACCTCAGCACACGGATTTCCATTAATTTTAAGTAATAGTTAGGACAATTGTTTGCCTGTTCTAGTAAACATGCTTAAATTACTGGAGAAGAAAACTATCAGCAGGAGCAGTAATTCTTTAATACCTTTTCTATTTCTATATTGTCCATTTTAAAACTATTTCTTAAACTTGTTAACATAATTTTGAACACTTTATGTCAGAAAATTTCTACATAATTTTCAATGGAATGAAGACATGGGACTGCACCGGGATGGGATTTTGAGTTTGTTCTAGCTTTCGGTATTTGAAGCAAAATCATTCAGCTACCAAAACGGGTTCCTTGCCTTTTACAGCTTAAGGCTGTAATGAAGACAATGCATCACTTTTGTGATAATTGCTTGAATTACTGTTCCAAGTGAATGGCCCGCTTGGGTTGATCTCTACTTTCCGCTAGCGAAAACAGGCGGCTTCTTTCCTTAATCTGCCTTGCACCGTCTGCGTAACGCTGAACCGCTCTAAAAGTTTATAGTCTTCCGAGATCATCGAAGGTCGGTGGTAAGACTTGGCTTGGTTCCAGGTGGTCCGTGCGCCACCAGCGTGGCCACGGAAGGGGGGACGTGGCCATTCCCACTGCGGTGGCAGGGAGGCTCTTGTGGCGAGCGCTGTGCATGGTGCAAACGCTGCGGAGGGTGCGGAGCGGGAGCGCGCTCGCGCCCGCCGCACCGCGTGGAGCGGGTCGCGCTTCCTGCTGTGAGGAACCGTCTGCCAAGACGGGTCCATAGGCCGCTCTTCTGGGAACACCGGAACCAGCGTGTATGAAATCTGGTGTGTGTTGTGTGCGTGGGAGCTTGTTTCTGTGTAACCCAGTGGGACAGGAGGCCGATGCGTCCCCGAAGCCGCGCGGCCCGGCGCAGGGGCAAGGAGCTTTGCTGAGGACCTGCTTCCTTCGGGACACCAGACCTCTGTGCAGAGCAGCCCACCTTCCCGGTCCCGGGCCATGACGGGGGAGAGGGGGAAGGCAGGGGTGCAGCTGGCAAGCCAGGTGCCAGTTTCTTCTTCCAGTTCTCGTCCCTCTGGAGGACAGGGTGATCTTTCACTGAATAACTGTTAATGAAGATCACAATTACTATGAAAAGCACAGATAACTGTTTTTTTTTTCCCTTTTAAATTACAAAAATGCTACAGTAGTTCTGTGAAAATGCTGGATTTTTGCTTTTTAAATAAAAGCATATTTTCCTAAATCCCATTTCCAAAATAAAATTGGTAAACTAAAATTGCAAACTAAGATTGCTAAAAATCTAGAACTGAGATTGTTTAAAATGAAAAAGTGGCGTACGTTGACAAAAGTGAGGCACTTTTACATTAATCTGCAGTTATTGTATATCACCTTATTGTGTGCAAAAGGGGAGCTGGAAGAACTCTTGTAGTTTAAAGACGAGTGTTAATTAAAAAAGAGGGTGTGTCAAGGCAGATGAGTTAATATAAGAAAAAAATCAACCATGTTGCAAGTCACTGAAAAAAAAAGATGCATACATGGTTGCAAGATAAAGCAGCCCATCTGTGTAATTTACATAAATTATACTAGTTCCTAGCAGCCCCATAGAATTGCTGCTGCGTGTAGAAATGAGCAGAGCATGGGGAGGCCAACACCCTGTCCTGCTTCTTGCAGGTTTCCGGTGGCTGGAAGTCCTAGATAGAGTAGTGAGGACTCCATAGGAGTGACAAAACTAGTCACTGGGGGCTTCCTTCTCTTCCTTTTCACAAAGGTCTGGGTGTGCTTTCCAATACCAGCCCCCTTTTCCCTTTCTGTGTATGCACTCACCATTTCACACGCATTTTCGGCAGCATATGGATTGCTTTCCCTTCTCTGGTCCATGCTGCTTCCCTAGTTGCCTGCCACCCCGGTCTCAAGTGCTTTACATCCATCATGTGTATGTCTGCTTTCTGCAGCCACATGCTCACGTTTTCTCTGGCAGTTGTAAAGTTGCACCTTAGCAAAGCACTCAGGAAAAGTTGCTGCTTTGCCCTACATGGTGTCCAGCATGTCCTCTCAGTTCTGATGTTCTGCTAGCTTGTCCTAGGGCTCCACGATGATGTTGAGCTGTTTGTTGGCCTTTTTTTTTTTTTCCTAATGTCTACTATACCTTCCTGGGAAGGCAAAATATAGTAGCAGTGATGACTAGGATGGACAGTACAGTGAGCCTGGACATGAATGTGATACTACTTTGTTTATTTTTATTTGCATGTCTTGTGAGGAGCATGAAGTGCACGGTTGCCAGTACCTCTCTAGTCTTATGTTGGCTTTTTCAATGTTTCTTTTCCACCGTAGTTGAGATGGATAGCCTTTCTGAACTATCCCAACAAGGTGCCAACCATGTCAACTTCGGTCAGCAGCCAGTCCCAGGGAACACAGCCGAACAGCCTCCATCCCCTGTTCAGCTTTCTCATGGTAGTCAACCATCCGTTCGGACCCCGCTCCCAAACCTGCACCCTGGACTTGTATCTACTCCCATTAGCCCTCAGCTGGTAAATCAGCAGCTGGTAATGGCCCAGTTGCTGAACCAGCAGTATGCAGTGAACAGACTTCTAGCCCAGCAGTCCTTAAACCAACAGTACTTGAACCACCCTCCTCCTGTCAGTAGATCCATGAACAAGCCGTTGGAGCAGCAGGTCTCAACAAACACAGAGGTGTCTTCCGAAATCTACCAGTGGGTCCGCGACGAACTGAAACGAGCAGGAATCTCACAGGCAGTATTTGCACGTGTGGCTTTTAACCGAACTCAGGTCAGTGGTTTTTTGGTGTTCTTTTTATTAATCTGAGAGTCTCTTCTCTTTTATTTCTTTTTTTTTCTTTTTTTTTTTCCCAGCAATAATCAGGAAATTATTTATTACCTTGTAAGTCTCTCTCCTCATTTCTGCCCTGCCCCTTAGCTCCTATGGAAGAAGCACATTTCCCAGCAGTATCTCTGTTGAAACATCATACAGATTTCCAGTGACCCAGTTTGTGGATATACCTGCTGTTCTTAGAGGTGCCTCCGTTCCTTTCCAATTGCCATGGTTTTGAATGGCTTAATCTTTGCTGGAAAGGCAAATGAACATCTCCATGGCCTTCTGAAAGTCACTCCACACATTGCCTTTTGTGTTGTAGAGGTACAGTTACAGTGACCATATGCATGCATGGAACAGCTATCTTCTTGGGTGCTCTTGAAATAATCTTTTATTCTTAGTTGCATTTACTTTTATTTATTTTATCTCATCAAAATCTTAACACCGCAACTCATAGGTACATTCTTAAAAGACCTTAATTGAAAAAATAAAAGTTTTATTTTTAGGTTTTCCAGTCTTTCATGTGCTTTTGCAGTTTGCTGCTTTGAGATTGCCTATGTCCACATCAGAGCATATACTTCAGCTCTTCAGTACAGAAAAAAGCTTTAGCCCTAGCAAAGCTGATAAGTAACACTAAAATGTGTTATTTTTTACACCTGTTTTAGAAGCTAACCCTGTTATAATTTATTCTGCTCTATGAATTTAACTTAATGCCATGTTGCATGGAATTTAATCAAGCAGAAGTTACGGGAGAAATGTCAGTATATCCAAAGCACATCATAAGATCTCAGATTTTAAAAAAAAATCTGTTTTAACAGAAAATATAGTAGGTTCTTAATAAGAAGTATTTTAAATATATGTAAGTAAATTGGCTTTGGTTTCCACATTTTAATACTTAAGGAACAAGTATTTGTCCCTTGTAGAATATAGCAGGAAATTATAGTTTGGGCCTTGCGTGAAATATTGATGTTTCTCCCTGCATAGCTAACAGAATGGAAACTATTTCCAATGCATTTGTCCCAGGTTTGCAGCAGTAAATCATTTGTAATCATTCTGAATTATTATTGTTGCCTTAAATTTTTTTACATCCTCCTGTAGCTAAGAGGACGTACAGACGTGGTGTGATTTCTCTGTGGAGCTGTGTGTGTGTCCATCTGTGTGCGTGTGTGTCTTCCCTCTTAACCAGACAGGTTTTTTATACATTATTTCATGGGTCGCATATGTAATTCATATAGGAATTACTCAAGGTCCAGTAATTGATATTTATATAAATAAGTGAACACACTTATTAGTTGTAACTTTGACTACTGGTAATATTAAGTATTGAAATGATAATAATTGCTTCAAGACTTCTTTCTCCCTCCAAATTCATTTGTTCAGGTTTTGTCAACTAGTTTTACATAAAATTTTTGATCTGTCTTTTGTGTATGAACATGATTTGGTATTTAAAATACAAGGATGATTGGTTCTGACTGGACATAGAATTTATATGACCCAGTACACAAAGATGCCCCTGAGATAGCACTAGTACCAGATTCCTAGGTCAGAATTCCTAGGTCAGATTCCTGCTATATATTCTGATTCCTGATTACCATACATTTAAAAAAAAAAAAAAAAAATGTTAAAATCCCTTTAAAGTTTGTTTCTTCCACAAACATTGTGGTTACATACTTTGATAAAATGTGTTCAAAATAACCCAAATTGTGAGGAAACCCCAAAAAAGTGCTTATTTAAAAAAAAAATCCCACTGAAAATGTATTACATATCGTTACATACGCAGATATATGTATGTTTGTATGTATGTGATATATTTTAGCAATATTCAACCAGATCTACTTTAAAGAACATAGTAGTATCACCATATCTTGCAGTTTATGTTAGCTAATCATATTAGTATTTACAGTTAGCTCCTTAACTGTTTGCAATATTTTTTATTTGTTGTAGCAAATGTAGGGAGCAGAAAGGAAAAATAGTGGGAGTTTAGGAATATTAGCCTCGCTCTTACAAAAAAAGAAAGTTATCTCAGCCTGTTTATAGGCAAGTGAAGCCCCAATGATTCCAGAGGAGTTTGTTGCCAGGTTAAAAGTTGACATTTATACCCACAGCAACGGCGGAAGCCAAGGTATGCATATAGGTACAGGCATAGATAGATGCCTGTGTTTTTTTCTGTGAAAGCATTTAGGTTTGTTTTGCTTGCTCTACTTCAGAATTGGTAACAGCTTATTCAAGGATTTATTTAAGGATCACATTTAAATAAAAATGAGGGTAACACTTCAATAAATGATGCTATTTTAGAAGTTATTTTCTAATATTGATGTAAAACCTACTGTCCTTTTTGGGGGCTAGAGCAAATAGTAATGCTTGTTTAAATTCAGCTACTGTTTTCTGAGATAAAAAGCTAACTCAGGCTTAACAGTGACATTTTTGAAACTGTCATAAGCATATTTGAGCCGTGTCCAGGGACCGTATCAGGTTTTAAAGGCAGGATACCTCACTGAGATTGGGTAGGAGTTCTGCGCAAAAAAACCCCCGATGTCTAGATATAGTCTCACATGAGGGAAGAGATTCGCTTGCTGCATAAAAGTAAAGGAAGCAAGTGAATTTTAAACTAATAGTGATGCAGCTTGATGTTTTGGCAATAAAATGGACTTGGGTTGCAGTGGCTGAAGATGTTGGCACGTCCTATTCTACAGCCTTGCACTCCACAATAGGAATGCAGAATTTGGTAGGATTTGGGGATGAGCGGAATTCTACCAGCTAATTCAGCTTTTGGCCATGTTTTCCAAGGATTTGGGAGGCTGGGGCAACAAAAATGTTGCCTAGGAAGGCAACATTCTACTTACTTGCTTACTCCCAGCCCAAAGGAATAAATTGTGGTAAAATTACTTCTAGCTTTTTTTTTTTTTTTTTTTTTAAATTATCATTTAGAGGATAGAGGGGGAAGAAAGTCCTCAGCCACACCTAAAAATATTGGAAGGGTGTTCTTCATCTCTTCTTGGATCATTTCTCCCTAGCTTCAGTGTGGTAGTTTGGAAGATAGTTTGGAAAATGTGCAGATCTCAGGAAGGGGTCTTGCAAAGACTAACTGGAGTCTAGTCCTCTCCCTTTTGCTGCTCTGGCCACTTTCACTGCTCTTGCCACACCTGACTATTGTCATTTTTTCTGCTACCCACAAGTGGCAGATTGTCATCACAGGGTTTTGGACTAGTTCTCGGTGTTTCTGCCAGATGCTTTTCTCTGTCCTTTCTCCTTCACCCTCAGCCTTCTTGTTCAAAAAACTACTGACAAGAACACCCTGTGTTTTGGTCACATAGAAGTGCCTTTTTTTTCCACATGTGAAAACTTGTGTTTATTTAGGACAGTGCTCATGTGATGTCTGGGCAATTGCTACTTTGAGGGAGAACACTTGGATGCAGAAAACCACTCTCTGTACATTTTAAAACAAAATCCAGGTTTACACCAACCACCTTCGCAGGCACTTTTTTTTCTCTCCTTCCATTTTGTCTTTGGCACACTTCATTTTCCAGTAAAATGAAAAATGAAGATGGATTATTCAAAATTGATAACAGTAATGGACCATCATGTAATGTTTTATTGAATTTGAGTTCTGTAAATTATGTGGTAGAGAGAAATTTGCCTGCTTAAGTATAACAGAAATTGCCACTGTATTCATATAATTCTTCGTAGTGTAATTTAAGAAAAAGCACACTATCCATATCACTATTGAATAAAAGGTAAAAAGGTGCTATTACACTATCATGACAGCTCTCCTCTTGCTACTAAGCGACATAGATGAATGTGTCTGCTTATAACTTACTTGGCAGGGATCCAGGCTCATGGGAGGAGCTTGCAAATAATCTTCCACCTGGACATGTGACTTCAGCCCCCTGCAAGGGAGACAGGCAGCGCTCAGGGATGCTCTGCATATTTTGGGGAGGTTTGGGCAAATTGCGCTTTTCTTCTGGGAGCTTTGAAGTTCTAGGAGGCTGATAAAATCTATTGGAATCGGTGATTACGTTCAAAGAGGAGACAAACTGGGGGCCAGGCAGGCAGTGCTCATGTTCGTATTGGCAGGCGCTTTCGTTTATCTCCAGTTTTAAAGAATTCGTAATTAGCTTTTGAAAGAACTGATAATATTTATTGAACATTTTTCTGCAATTAGTAATGAATTATATTGTGATGACACGTGAACTTCTTTTTTCCCCCGCAAGTGAGAATTGGTAATATCTTAAGAAAATACATTCCCAGTGAGACAAGAATAAAAGGAAAGAAGAGTGAGGGGTGCTCTGTGCCTGGGAGGGCTCATCATGTCTTTGCAAGAGGGCATTTAGCCTGTTCAGTATCAAGAGAACACGCCAAGAGCTGTATCCTGGTGAATGAGTCCAAGCCCAGTTAAATAAGTAGTAAATCTCGGCCTGCCGGCATGAGAAAGCATGTGAGGGCTGAAGCTTTCTCTCTAGGATTGTCCTGCTTCATGTTCTGTCATACAATTTTTACCTGAATTTTATTGATAAAAAAAAAAAAAATGAAGCGCTAGCACAGAACTTGTGTTCGGCACAGAGAAACTTCCCCCGCTCCTCACACAGAGCCTGTTTCCCTGTGTTACCCACATGTGTCTCTGATCCTAGGGCTCAAGGGTCCTAGAAGAAAAGGTCCTCCTCGCCTGCTAACAGCCTTCCTGCCTCCGCATCCGCAGCCTATGAGTCGTGGCAGCGAGCAGGCAGGACAGGGACCTGATTATGTTACAGGTTTTCTAACCACCAGGAGTTGTCCTGCAGAGATGCTCATACTGGCAAACACAACAAAAATACCACCGTCTGTTTTCGTTGTGTATTTATTTCACCGAAGGGAGGGGAAGTTACGTGAGGAAAAACAGCCTATTCTACTTCCTCAAGCTGCCCACTATGTGGGAAAGGTTTATATCAGCCAGTATTTTTAGTATGGGTTAGGCTATTTTGCAAAGATATTTTCTGATGTTGACAGTAGGTTGTTGGCAGGAGTCTCCTCCTGCCAGTGATCTGTCCACTTGAGCTTTCTTAATTTTTTTAAAATTCTTACTATCAATCCTGCTGCGGTATTCATCAGTGAAGGCATCAGAAATCGCATGCGTTTACACCTCAGCCCTACCTCCTGTGTTGTGCAGCAGCTTTGCCTTGTCTTCAGTGGCACTAAATCATTTCTGACACTCCTGGAGGATGGGTAGTATAACCCTACCACTAGCAAACGCTAAAAGAAGTGGCCTTAGAAGTATAATATATACTTAAAAGGATAACAAACTCCTATATAAAAACTTCCATACTCATATATAGATAGAATCACAGAATGCCGAAACTTGCTTTATTGTTGGGACTAATCACTGTGAAAATTTTTGAAAATCATGATCCTCGCAAATGCAACTTTGCAACCCTAGGCACTTTATGATGATAGAATCACAGAATGCCGAAGGTTGGAAGGGACCTCTAGAGGTCATCTAGTCCAACCCCCCTGCACACGCAGGGCCACCTAGAGCACGTGGCACAGGGCTGCATCCAAGCGGGTCTTGAAGATCTCCAGAGAAGGAGACTCCACAACCTCTCTGGGCAGCCTGTTCCAGGGCTCTGTCACCCTCACTGGCTCTGTCACCCATTCACCTTCTGAATAGTTTCTACCTAGACACCAGAAAAAAGGAAGCACAAAGAATAGTGGTAAGAAGGATTTTATTTTTTTTAGTCCCCATCCAAACTGTGTTTGAGGTTCAGTATTGTGTTTTGGCTCCCCTTTCCCTCTTGGGCTGTTTGTAAGGGGTTTTGGCAGCTATGAAAGGACGTTTAGGAGAGGTGAGAACTTCTTTAGGTCCTGCTGCTGTCAGATGTCACTGCGGAGGTGACAGGGAGTAGAGCTGGCGCAGTAGGTTTCCATAAGAGGCACCGCTTAAGGATTCCTTAATCCTTAATCAGGATTTCATCTCAGTTTTAGCATTTTTATTGCCTCTTCTCCTCCCCTCTCCACCCCTTGATGAGGAATTTAAATGCAACTCTTCAACAAAAAAGCATTGGGTTGTGCTGTTTCTTCAGAGCAACATCCGTGTTGGCTCACACGAGCCATAAGAGCCTCTCAGACCAACCCTCCTCTTGGCGCATCACGGCAACATCATTTATTTTAAAAAGATCACATTTACTTTTGAAAAAGTTAGTTTACTGGTCCCTATCTTGTCACGGCAGTAGAGCAGTTTGTATATCTGACATATTTAAAAGGAGGATTTTGTGGGTGGAAGGGGGAGATTTCAAGAACCTGCAGACATGAAGGTTCTCGTTGCAGTCACAGGTTCATACATGCTTCAGTGGAACTGGGTGCTGCGGGTGACCAGCCTGCCCGCTGCCGAGCGCCTCGCTCCGATGGGTGCGCAGGAGACCCTCACGGCCACGCGGGCCCTGCCTGCTGCTTGGCTTTCGTTTCCAAGGCTCCCTTTAATGCATCTCTGCTGGACCCCAAGCAAATGGGCCGGTGCTTTGGGACCACCATTCGACCACCATTCCCCCCCTGAAACCGGGGATAAGTTCCCCAACTTGCCCTCCTCAGCTAACTGTTCCCTTGAGGACAGTGTCAATCTGCAACCACTTGTCCCAAAAGCCCATGCAGGNGCGCCTCGCACCGACGGGTGCGCAGGAGAGCCGCTGCGGCCTGCGGCTGCCTCGCGGCCACGCGGGCCCTGCCTGCTGCTTGGCTTTCGTTTCCAAGGCTCCCTTTCATGCATCTCTGCTGGACCCCAAGCAAATGGGCCGGTGCTTTGGGACCACCATTCGACCACCATTCCCCCCCTGAAACCGGGGATAAGTTCCCCAACTTGCCCTCCTCAGCTAACTGTTCCCTTGAGGACAGTGTCAATCTGCAACCACTTGTCCCAAAAGCCCATGCAGGATCTTAGGTGCCTGTTAAAGGATGTGACCACGTACCTGGCAGCTTTAAGTCAAAGAAATATTTGCTACCTACAGCCCTACACCTTTTCTAACAGGGCTATGAGTGGGTTTGCTGGATTTTTGACTTCAATGTCAGTTGCCAACCATGAATTCTATCTGTTGAACTTATTAATATGTTTGGTCTTGTTAACGTTCATATTCCCCTCTTACNGTTCCCTTGCGGACAGTGTCAGTCTGCAACCACTTGTCCCAAAACCCCATGCAGTCCTGCTAGAGGACTTCATCATGTACCTGGCAGCTTTAAGTCAAAGAAATATTTGCTACCTACAGCCCTACACCTTTTCTAACAGGGCTATGAGTGGGTTTGCTGGATTTTTGACTTCAATGTCAGTTGCCAACCATGAATTCTATCTGTTGAACTTATTCATATGTTTGGTCTTGTTAACGGTCATATTCCCCTCTTACAGCAAAGTATTGAAATATAATAAATATGGACCTGAAACAGTTAAGCAGCGCTCTAGGAACACTATCTAGGAACACTATCATAGTGATAAACACTATGTTTATCATCTCAGATCAATTCTGAAATGTCACTTCTATCCAAGGTACAATTTAAGTTGCTGGAAACGTGAAAAGCAAATTCTATGGGTTTACCATGTGGGTTTTTTTGTCGTTTGTTTGTTTGTTTGTTTGTTTTGTCNGAGTTGCTGGAAATGTGAAAAGTAAATTCTATAGGTTTACCATGTGTTTTTTTTTTTCTTTTTTTGTCATTTGTTTGTTTGTTTGTTTTGTCCAGGAAGCCTTAAAACAAGCTAGTGCCTCTAAATAGATGAATTTCATTTACTCCTAACTTCTCTGAATGTCTGGTGACTGTGAAAGATTTTATGGCAAGTCGAGCCAGTAAAAGAAAGGAGGCCAATTAGGCAGATAGAGTTTACGTTGTATGTAAAACAGATGCTTAATAAAATTAAAACTACAACTGAGTCCCTCTGCTACCTAAATTGTCATTAATATATTCCTGCGTGGAACGAATAGCACGTTTGGCCATTCTCGTTGTAAATGTAGGGGAAAGGATGAAAAGGAATGGTTATGGGTTAGGGATTGTAAAAACACAGAGCCCGTTTTTACGAAAGCTCACCTAGCTCGTGTAGCTCACCCAGGCTAACTGTGCAGCCTTTCCTTCCTCCCCTCCCCTCCAGGGCTTGCTCTCAGAAATCCTCCGCAAGGAAGAGGATCCCAAGACTGCCTCGCAGTCCTTGCTGGTAAACCTTCGGGCTATGCAGAACTTCTTGCAGCTGCCAGAAGCTGAACGGGATCGAATTTACCAGGACGAAAGGGAAAGGAGCCTGAACGCAGCCTCCGCCATGGGCCCAGCACCTCTCATCAGCACGCCACCGAGCCGTCCTCCGCAAGTAAAGCGCTCTCCGTGCCTCCTAGGCGTGCTCGGGCTGCTTTCTCGGGCTCCTCCTCAGTGATGCTTCCTTTCTTTTTTTTCTTTAAAGAAAAAAAAAGCCTGTTAATGCTACTACATTTTTTAACACGAATTGAATCGTTACTTTCAGTGCATATCACAAAACTAAATTTAGGAAATGTCTTGGATGATAGTAGCAGCTCATTGCTATATATTTT
Source organism: Crypturellus undulatus (assembly GCA_013389825.1). Taxonomy (NCBI): domain Eukaryota; kingdom Metazoa; phylum Chordata; class Aves; order Tinamiformes; family Tinamidae; genus Crypturellus; species Crypturellus undulatus. The sequence goes on from VWPW01030083.1 coordinate 981,912, forward strand.
CTAGTTTTAAGATAAATTCTGTATATTATGGTCCACACACAGTTCCTTTTTTTTTTTTTTTTTTTTGCTTGCTCTAGTGTTGTTCTCATGTTACAATTTTAAATAAGGAATTTGAAGGATATGGATAACTGAACTGGGTGGCAATGAAAGTAGAAGAATCACTTAGTATATCATATTGCTTTAAAAATCATCTTCTGGGCAACTAAAGGAATAGAGGAGAGAAGATTCCCTCCAAAAATGTTGGGCTTTCCTCCACTAAGTCAAGCCATTGACAACTTGCAACGCTCTTCTAATTCATGCCTGTATGTCCAACAGCATCCATTCAGTGACTCTGCTGGAGCACACAGTCTTCCTGTAGCCATTGCTCTGGAAGATTGGGATATGTTCATTAACTCTTAATTGAGCCCTCACTCAAATTTCTCTAAAATCTAGTGGGTCTGTTTGCTTACTGCTCCAAAACTGGGAAAATTTGACAGACTGTAATCCAGAAACAAAACAATGCAATCTGTCAAGGAATCTTTAAAATTTATGCCAGTTTGGGGCGCATGAAAAATATGGGTGTGAGCCATAGGAACACATAGGATTTCCATGAGGAAGAAATGCTGCTGTGAGTGAAACACTCCAAAATACGGTATATCTTCCCAGAAAAAAACTGGGGCTCAAGGTTGTAGCTTTGCAAGGACAAAGCAGACTCACATATAGAGATATAGGGGAAACATACTGAATGCTCAATCCAGATTTAATATGCAAAAAAAAAAAAAGGATAAAAGCAAGGTTTTAGATTGTGGGAATTGTGTGATGAGAATACAACAGAGCAGCCCCTGACTAACCAAGCTCAAGCATGTGCCTGTGACTGTGTTCTGTACTCGTTCTGAATGCTATGAATTCCCACAGATTATTTTTCTAAATTTTCTGCAGCTAATGGATGTTCAAGACCACACTAAAGGTAATAAATAACAAAAATGTAGGAAAAGGGAGGATAGAAGATCACTTCTGACCTGCTCTAGTACTTTTTGTGAGAGGAGGAAATTTTTTTGCAGAAGGCAACAGGCTGTGCTAATGGTCTAGTTTTGTTATCATTAACTGAGTTTAGTCTGGGAAATCCACTATAGATAGTCTGCAAGATAAAGAATGAGAGTCTATTTACACAGTACTGCTTTAGTGAGAAAGAGTTAAATACTGATAACTCTACTTAAAATAACATGTGAGTTTGGTGTAATGTCTGTCCCTGCTCCCACAGCCCAGGTAATTCAGAGCAAAGGCTAACCCTTCGTGCTTAACTTAGCTCTTTCTGCCAAGGTAATGTCTCACTCTGTCTCAAGTGGTCTTGGGCAATTTCACAGCGAAAGAGCAGAGTTAATTACAGGACCATCCAGAAGAATGTCAAGTCAGAGGTAGTCCTTGAATTGGTTTCAGTTCACACCTTAAACTGTATAAATGCCTTGCAGCCAGAAAGGAAGGGAAACTCGGGTTTTTACAGGCAATGTCTACTGTAATCTGGATTTGGGGAAGGGTTAGATCTCTCTGCTCCATTCTTATATATATTTGCATTGAGATTTTTTAGCAAGAATCAGGAGTCCAGTTAACCTAATAATATAAAGAGAGACAGCTCAAAGTGAAAAAGCATACAATTTTGTTTTGATTTTTTTTTTTAGAGGGAAAACAGGTTAAAACGGAAACCCTTATAGACTAATACTTAAGTTCTACAGCAAAAAAATACTTTTCTATTTGGTATGTTATTTTTTGTCATGCTTTAAATAATACATGCTTTACCTTGTGCGTGGTTTTGTGCAGACCAGCATGTAGAAACCTCTGAGTTGGGATCCTGCGTGACCTTTTTATGTGTTTTCAGAATCATCCTGCTATAAGCACTTGCCACCTGCTACTAAATGTTCTACGTCCTAATTTTCAAAATTAAAATATCCATGTTAGTAACATAAGTGCAATACTTGATGCTAGAAATAAAAACTAAATTATTTTAGTAATTACCCTAGCAAATAAAATTTTACAAATCAGAGCAGAAATAATTTATAGTCACCTTACTGCAAAATTATTAATTGAGATGCTGTGATACTTTCTACTCTCCAAAATGCCTACGTTTTATTGAATATTTTATACTAAGGAACTAAAACTAATATTAGTAAATAGTATAAAACTATTTTATACTAAGGAAATAAAACTATTAGAATCCTATTAGAAATTTATTCTAGGCAATTATTTAAACTTTGCTGTAGAGGAATACAGCATTATATTTTCCTAGCTTAGCTGTGAATCCATGAATACTATTGAAAGACATTCAGTAACTATTCAGTAACTATTGAAAGACAAAACAGGTCATTTATCCTGATGACAGAATTTACACAAGAGTCAACATATCAACATATTTAACATTAAATCTTTAGACTAATGTAATATTTGAAACAATTAAACTATGAAACCATGAAAAATGGGAGCTAATATGCCACACATGAAGGTTTATTTTGCAATTGCAAGTTATCAGTTTCGGAAGGATGTGAAAATAAACATCCTGAAAAAGGATCTATTTTGCATTTTTGTGTTGCCAACTGGTGGCCAGACAGTAGAGCAGACTTAACCATTTAGTGGCTGGGCTTGTTCTGTGCAAATTACACATGCTGTTACATGCAAAACCAGAAAGCATGACCTTGGGGGTCTGCTGGGATAGCAGGGACTCACCAAGCCTAAACCCTGTGCCTGAGTTAGCAGGAACTGTGTTGAATTTATCTCATTTTTACAGCATTCTTACTAGTTGCTACTTGAGCTAATGTGTCTGGATTGTTTCCAGCTCTTTTTTGAAATCCTTTAAGAAGCTCTTTGTCCCCCATACTTCTCCATTTCTTTCTGCTTTAAACAAAAAAGCAAAATCTTTCTTTCTTTTTTTCTTTTTTCTAATTGAAATCATTATCCTCTAATGCCTGAGCTATCAGGATATGTGTACGACCCCCAAGTGGGTCAAGCTGTAGAAAGCTGTTACTATCTTTCACGCTAGCGCTCTGACCGTGAGGAGACAGTGGGCACAAGAATTGTCTCTTGGTGGTATTCACCTTGCCACCTTCCTGGGACAGAAACCCTGTGCTAAACCCTTCCTGGGGTAGTGGAATCTGTAAATGTTCCCATCATCTGCAGCAGGTAGGGACTGCATGAAGACACAGGTCAACTCCTCCAGCCTACAGGGAAGAGAAAAACCTCTTTTTGTATTCTATTTCTCCTATTCACATCTGTTTATTCATTTCTGTCCTTTAGCTTACCACAGAGGTCCTTTCTGGGTATTCCTAAGTCAAGCTCAAGGGATGACACTAGTATATGTCTCATGGGAATGAGAGAGAGTTGGGAAATTTCAGGGACTATTCAGTGTCGAGCCATGTTCAGGGCTTCCTTGGTACCCACCAGGGAAGGCCTTTCTTGCACTTAGGAGTGTTTCCTTTCAGAAGAGCAAATAATCTCCATTTTAGCAGAGCTGGAGAAGAATTCCCCCCCACAACTCTGTTCCCCAAAGAAAAGTCCTGCTAGCTCTTTGGCTTATTATCGTCCTTTGTAAAAAGAGAGTACATGTGAGTTAAAGGCAGGATATGATCTTAGCAAGACAATGTTTTAAGTATCCAGAAACCTTGCACGAGTCATTGTTCTGCATACTCAGTTTAAGAAAACCTTCATTTTCCCAAATACAATGCTAGCCTGCCTCTCTCTGCAAATAAAGCACTGTTCATTCCTGCTAAAGTAGTTTCAGCTCTGGTCTTGAGGAAGACACTATCTTGCTACTTTTTAGGACTAGTGTATCTCCAGTTCAGGAGACTCTGGATAACTCCAGCTCCCACTAAACCTCGCTGTGGAGTCCTAGCATTCAAACATACACACGAGTCATACTTAGCCACCAGCAAAATTTGTATTTCTAAGCCTCTCAACAATTTGAGATTTAGGTTGATAGTCCTTGTGCCAAATTACATTTTAATGAAATTCAAAATGAACAAAATATTAAATGCAACCCTCTCCCCCTGCAAAAACCACCATGGAGGAGAGTTAATGGAAACACTGACACTTAACTATAACTGCACTTCCAGGCGCCACTGTAATAATGTAGTAGTAAACCTTGTCCTGATAAAAGCTGTTCTGAAAGCAACAGCATTTATTGTATCTCCTGTGCTATTTGCAGAGCAGAACTGAAAAGTAGTTTGTTTTGCCTGGAATGAACTACTTTATGAATTTTAATGCACGATGTAATATTAAAAGCTAAACCAGGATTAAAGAAGATTTTTGTTCCCAAGCTAAAACGGCACTTGTGAGAATGTGTTATAAGAGATTTTTTTTGTTTCGGTTTCAGTGAGGGGAAGGTGAGCTTCCTTGTTGGCAAAAGCCTGTTCAGATTGGTTCAACAACAGCCAGCCCTCGGTTTGGGAGACCTGAATGAATCCAGAAGTTTGCACTACTCCGATTAGTCAATCTTATTTGAGGATAAAATACGAATCTGGGCAGGCCGAGAGGGGATGGGTGTGTTATTTTTTTTCCAAGTATTTTTAATTGCTAAATCGATTGTGATAGGAAGAGGGTCGAGCAAGTCTTTAATGCTCAGTGTGATAAGTTTGTAAAGTACTGCTCTCCTTTTCAGTTAATATTAGCAAATTGAAGTTGCTTTTGCAAACAATTTAGCTGATCTATAGTTTCTTTTTGAAACAGAAAATGTGGGTATAAGTGTGGGTGGGGTGAGAGGTTGTGTTTAAGTGTGGATGGGATGAGAGAATATGTTTTGTTGTGTGTTTTCTTTCCAAAATGAATCTTTTTTTCCACCTCCTCCCAAGTCCATAAGTTGCATTTTTTGTTTTGTTTTTTTTTGGGGGCTCTTTTTGAGGAGGAGGGTGTTTTTTTCAACCCAGATTCAAACACCCTCTATCTTGAACCCAATTCTAAGTTCAGCACAACAGAATAGCTGCTTGCTGTGTACCAATTATGAAACAGTCTTTTGTACAGATATCCTCCAGGAGGTTAATTAGCGTTATTACATGGTACTCATCAGACCAGAGCAGGCCAACGGTCCATCTAGTCCAGCCACAGTCTATACCTGATCTTTAAAAAGAAATTGTTAGGAAGCTAGGGAAGAATTTTTATACCTGGCCTACTACTAAAATTGGAGAGAGAGGGGGTGTGGTGGTGAACAGCAACTCTTCATGTTCCCCAAGTCACTCATTTTGAAACTTTAAGAATTTCACTGTCCTGAAGGTCTTCAGGCTAGTCTGGTATTTTGCTGAAGATACTGGAGTTTTCTGTTGCTCATGTCCCTATTCAATATCAACCGAAGGATTTTTTCTTCTAGCTTAGTGGTACAGTAGATGCTGCAAAGTTGAGCATTGTGTAATATCTGTAGAAAGATAAATAAGATTTGTCTACCAGGATGAGCCTACCAGGATTTGCCTATTAGGATGGGTGTTTTCAGTAGTTCCCCTGAGTTAAATGCATATCCTTATTAAAGTGGGCATTGACAAGTTTGGACAAAGATGCATGACACAAATTGTCACCAACACTGTGTGCGAGAGTTAGGCATTGACAACCTGAGTGTTTGTTCACAGGTCAGTTAAGTAGTCTGTGAAGTATTGCTACAGCATGGAGCTGTTTTTTTGAAGCCAAGTAGCAATGAAAAATACATCACGCTTATGGAAGAAGAGTCTGTTCAATCAGGATCACAAGGCCAAGGATTTCCTTCCCCAAAGATGCTGTGGAATTTCATGTTTTAGCTGCGTATCTTCATCCTCTTTTGTGCCCCTAAGGACTGTCAGAGATTGATTCCAAGTTAGGAGTACCTCATTTGGAAGTACTGAATTAACTCTGATGGAGTTTAAACGTGTGGATGTGTTGACCACAAAGCCATTACTTTTTAATTTTCTAATTTAGCTTAGCCTAGTTTTCACACGAAAGCAGTGAAACCTATCTCCAGCAGTATATTACAGTGTCCTGGAGTATATAACATCGGCATTGGTTGTCAGTTTTCTTCCGGTGGGTCCTTTTCATTTAGAGGTTATAAAATTGCCACTTATTTTGAATTTGCAAATGGTGATGCTGCGTGGTATTCAGGAGATGCACCTGCTCTTGCCGCCCAAAGCTAATTTGCTCAGAACGAGGCAGGTATTTTCCCACCCTGCGTTTCCACTTGAAGAATGGAGGTTCACAGTGTGGCTCCTCATGCTCCCGGCTGGCAGGCATCTCAAGTGTTCCTGCTGGCCTAGGCCTACTATATCATATATGAAATGTCATTTTGCTCTTCAGGTAATTGCCACAAGCTACAGAATGTTTTTAAATGAAAACAAGTCACATGATAGACTTCATGCAGCAACCTGGCATTTTTATCCATTTCTTGTGTCATTTAGTACTCCTTTTTTTGGCCACCAGAAAGTCCCAATGCCTACCAGTAGGAGGCAGATGGAAGCCCGTATGTACGATTTGTTGTCGCTGAGGTTTTTCCATTTGCAGCCAGTAGGTAGGTATCAGCACTGCTCCTCTAACAAGCAGTTATCCTCTGATAAGCAAATCAGGCTCAGAAAAAGTGTCATGCGCTCACAGGTTCTGGACTATTTTATTTTATCTTAAAGGTACCATGGAGGGTACTTACCATGAATTAAAAATGACATTTCAAGGAAAAACTGACCTGATGGTTTGCTTAAGTATGTGTCTCACCCAAAGCCTTTGACTCACACATGAGATCCCATGACAAATGAAGGCTCATGCAGAGTGAGATTAAAAGATGATTTATCCTGTCATCATCTTTCCCTTGGAACCCTGAGGGGCTTCAGAGCACAGGAAGGTGCTGACTTGCCTTGGATTACACTGATAGTGAAACTGTGGTTTTGGACACATCCCTGAGAATAGGCTGAATCACCTTCTAGAAGTACCTTGCTCTGTTCACTTTAGAGGCAGCCTGGATGACTTAGGCTATACATCTAACTTCTGAATGGCTAAACTAATGGAGCTCCCAACAGTTGCAGTATGAATCAGTAGGTTTGAATCAAAATCAAAAAACTGGATTTTGCATCAACACCTTGTGGATTCCTGGCAGAAATCCAGTCTTCCCCTTCACCTCTAGGTCTGCTATTGTCAGGCAAGAATTGCCTGTATAGCTGCTGAAGAAAACTGTTGTGTATGGAGAGGATACTGTAGAGATAATCTTGGAAAAATCTCAAAGTTCCTGCTGAGTTTTTTTTTGTCATTCTCAAAGTGTACTGCAGAAACTGCACTGTAACCTTGGTGGGATGCTTCTTGGTGCTGAAACATCAATTCCATCATTTCCAGAAACTTTGCCAAGAGGCAAAGGGTGATATTCTCCTGTGCATCATGCCACTACCGATCTATTTTTCTGGTTTTCCTTAACAATGCACATGCAGCGAAAATAAAAGTAGTAGTGGAGTGGTCATTTTGTCATGTTTTCATTCATTTTTTTTTTAAATGGGACTGCAAGAAGAATAAATATTAAAAATAGATTCAATGCATGTAAACAAAACAGAAGACTTAATAGTTTTAAGAAAGCCCTGTCTTGGTTTTGTGACTGAATATATTTAAATAGGCATTTTTAAAGTAGCTTAAAAATTAAACCAATAACACAATAGTTAAAGAGAAATTTGAACTTAAAATGGCAACTTTTGTACACTATCATGCATTTGATGCACTGGATTTAAGGCATGAATCGAGATGTACCTGTGCCTTTATTTTCCTTTGAGATTCTTTTATGCTGTAGTTACAATTTATACTTCATTTGCGGGGCAGAGAACTCGTATAAGGATTCACAAGACTCTACAAGGCTGTTTGACAGGTTTCCACCTAACTTGTTTTATGACATTGAAATTCACAGTGTTTAGCTGACAATATTCACATTTCAGCTGCATTCACCTGTTACAATATGCTGAATTTTCTTATTTCACATTTGCCTGAACTGTGGAGAACTTATAATGTTGAATTTCTGAAATGCTGGAAGAGTATCCGAAGAGATTTGAATAAAAGGAATAAAATGGAAGGGGTGACTACTGGGGGGAAGGGGAAGAGAGTAAAATAGCTTTTTTCTCATAATAAAAAAATGTCTCAAAATATATTTTCTAGGTCAAAACTGCTACGATTGCGACAGAGAGGAATGGAAAAACAGAAAATAATTCCATGAACATTAATGCTTCCATTTATGATGAGATTCAGCAGGAAATGAAGAGAGCTAAGGTGTCTCAAGCACTGTTTGCAAAGGTGGCAGCAACCAAAAGCCAGGTAAAGTTTCCCAGGCGTGGCGGTTTTCTTTCCCACCTGGTTTGGAGCTGTTTTTGTGTGAGCTGTAATGACTGCCCGGGTTAGCGTGACAGCGCAGGGCCACGACTTAGAGCCTGGTGCTGAGTATAAAGATAACTCGTGGTTGCCATTCACTGCACCCAGTTGAGAAGTGGCTTCCCGAGCTGCGGTCTTCCCTCTTGTGCATCGGTGAGATGCGTTCGTTGTGCGCTTGCAGGTGTTGCGCAGCACCGAAAGCATCCGCTTGATAAATTCATAGTTGGTGGGGACGAGGAAAAAGCTGTGTGCGAGCTGTACGTATTGCCGCAGAATTAATCTGGTGGCCGCGGGGTTTTGCAATTGCATGGGCTGGTAACCAGGAATGCCCGCGGGGTTGGTTTTGGTGAAAATGGTTTGTTAGAAGTGGAGCGTGGTGAAACGGACCTGCTCCTGAGGATATGTCCTGGAAGTGGGGCAGACATCTGAGTCGAGGAAAAATGCAGTCATCCAAGTCAAACCTGAGGAAACATGCCTGATCTTTGGGGACTACAAGGGTGCTTGGTTACCTGTGCATGTGCACACATATACATTGCATAATCAGTTTTAAGCCCTTGTCATGCAGTGCGCTACTCTTTTTTTTTTTTTTTTCCTTTTCAAACAAAATATTTCTGACAAGTTTAGTGGCAGGAGAGGGAATTAAACAAGCAAGGTCTTCTCTTGTTGCGCGTGTCATAAGGAACTCTGACTGTGTGTGGAACTGTGACCTAAGTGAGAGTGTACCAAGCAAGCAAAGGAAAAGCAAGTCAGAAAAATGCAAAAGACTAGATCCATGGTTTTATGAAACTTGAAAGAAATGTTAAAGGCACCAATGACTACAATGTTAAATTTTCATGTTAGATTAAATGTTAAATCGACTCAGTCATTTTTTTCCTTTATGTTTCTAATACGGCTTAATAGAAAAATGCAGTATCTTCCAGTGAAAGCTGGTAATGATCAGATAGCCTAGTGTTTCTTGGGCCTTCGGTATTTCTGTGTCTCTCTGCTTTCTAATATTATTTAACTTTTGACTTCCACAGTGTTCACATTTTGGGGATTACACCATTTCATTGTACAGAAAGGATGTTGTCTCTTAAGTTATATGCTATAAGGAACATTTAAAGGGATATTTTGGAAATGTTATATCAAAATGATTAAACTCAAGCTGTGGACTGTAAAAATTATAGCTTTATAGGCCACATGCCTGCCTACCCTTCAATCACTGTCAAAGTGATAATTTCTACAATAATATGTTTCTTTTATTGTAGGATTCTAAACACCAAGTGCTGTTTAAACATTAAACTGAATTGTTTATGTTAGTGCTGTACTCAGTGTGTCATACATCAGGCCACTATAATCTCCCATGGAATGTAAAAATTCTGTCATGAATCATGGCTTGTATATCAGAAATTACTGTAATTTTGATTGGAAATTACAGGGCTCTTGAAATGTTTCTAATTATGATAGAATGTTAGTGCAGCTACCAACCTGTGTGCTCCTCAGATATCTTTATTTACATGTCAAGGCTCAGAGTTAGAGGATTGTCTGCTTTCTACACCTTCCCCTTCCCTTGGCCACGCTCAGCAGAGTTAAAGTGTGAATCTGATCTATCAGTCCAAATGATTTTGATAAGACTTTATTTGTGTGATAATGTATTTATTGAAGTACATAGTCTTAAAATTTTGAGGCAGGACAGCTCTCCCGAAGCGGATTGTAAAAGATATGAGTAATCAAGGCGGGACATAAAATCTTTCTGAGGATGAAGTGACTTTTTCTTTTTTTTCTTTTTTCTTTTCTATTGGTATAAAATTAAGAATTTTGAAGAAGCTATGTTTTGAGTATACACAGCAAACGAAAGCAAATACCCAGTTCTCTTCATGTTCATTGTGGAGATTAAGCCCTTATCCTTAGATGTTACTTTGCTCCTCAGTTTAAGCAATGTAATGTTAATTTATGTATTTAAGCAAGTTTTCAAGACTGACACCTTCCCAAGGATAGAGTAACAGCCTGTAGTTAGCCAAAGTGCCATTTGTAGTAGAAATCTGCTTCACAGAAATAACCCCAGAGGTAAACTGAATCCGTTTGGTTTTCTCTAACCATTTGACTGCTAATCAGGCAGTCAATATTTTTTTAAATATGTAGCAAGCCACGTATGCTGCAGGCAATAGCTGTCATGTAAAAAATTCTACACTGGAGCTTGCCTACAGTGCAAAGGAGAAGTATTTCGTAGGGAAAAGATCTTTCTTACACACGCACAAAAAGAGATTTGTCTTAAAGGTTCTATGAGGCTCTTGAATGGTTCATGAAGAGGTTCATTGCCTTTTCTATTTGGGAATATAGGTTTCCCACTCAGAAATGGAAAATCTGGGATTATCACCTGCAGTTAAAATGCTAAGTCTGGAGGACACGTAGTAGAAAATGACGTGTCAGTTAAAATCTTTGTTTTTAAACCTGGCAAAAATTGAACATTCCTGTCCTTTTATTTTGGGTATAAAAACTTGATTAACTGCTGAATGTAAACTCTTGGAGTTACAGCACGGGCCAGTACGTGATCCAGAGGAGGGCCTGTGCAGTGCACAAAGGCAGGTATCTGCTGGAGGGCTTTTTTTTTTTTTTTTGCTTTTTTTTTTTTTTTTCTGAATAACCTGGTTTGTGTTAACAACAGGGGCTTCTGAGCAGCCAGCATCTGCAATGCTGAGCCAGGGCACTGCACGTACCACCGTGCAGACCAGAGCGCCCAGAGCACGGCCGCTATTAAATGCTGCACCCCCAAAGTTTCTATTTAGGTAACGCAAGGTAAAACTTGAGCATCGCCCCTTGTGCTGCATTTGTGCTTCTGATGAGAGCGGCCTGGGGCGCAGGGCCCGCAGACGGGCCCGCCGCTTGCCGGACCTGGTGGTGGAGGCCCGGCTCGGCGGGGATCTCAGCGCAACGTGAGGCAAGGCCAGGAGTGATGAAAGCAGGAAGAGATTGTGGCGATAGCAGGGGTAAGATCGTGCCCCGGCTCAGCTGAGGGCTCGTTTACATCCGAGCAGTTTCCCACCGCGGCGGCGGTGGTTTCCTCAAACACGGCGCGTGGCTCTCCCGAAGGACGGGCTGCGTCGGCCGCACGCGCTGGAGGGATGGTAGGAGCCGAGCGAGGAGGCTCCTGCCGCTAGGACATTGTCTGGCTCTACAGTAGCATGTGCCTTCCCTCCGTTTTAAGGATTTCTATGTATTTAACACTTTTAAGGAACCTTAAGAATTGTAAGGATCAATACGTTATCGCAAAATGTCTGTTAAAACGCAGATTTTATCAGCTGCTATGGTTATACATAGGATCTAAGCAAGATGGTATAATTCGAATTGCTTGAATGCATAATTTCTTTTCTGGATTTTAGAACAAAACACCTAATGTCAATATTTAAAATCTTATGTTTTTTATTGAGTTTGGTCTGCCTAATAGGCCTACTTTTANATACGTTATTCCAAAATGTCTGTGAAAACAAAACGCAAATTTTATCAGCTGCTATGGTTATACATAGGATCTAAGCAAGATGGTATAATTCGAATTGCTTGAATGCATAATTTCTTTTCTGGATTTTAGAACAAAACACCTAATGTCAATATTTAAAATCTTATGTTTTTTATTGAGTTTGGTCTGCCTAATAGGCCTACTTTTATTTTATTAGGCTATTTTGGAAAGAGAGCTTTAGAAAACAGCATACAAATGAAAGATACCACGATGGGTGTCTGCTCCCAGGTTATTTAGATTTTGGTGGGACTCAGGCATTGTATTTATAATATTGTTTCCTAAAATTTACTCAGCACACCTAAATAAGTAAACAAGAACCCCCACATACATGAATTTGTATGGTATACATTGCTTTAATGATTTAATCATATTGAGATTTTATTAAATTTGTAACCTGACAGTCTGATTCAAATAATTATGGAAGCACATTCCTAATTTCGTTATTCCAAATAAAAAAAAAGTTGATTTGTGTAATGATCATTAAGGCATCATGGTTCAGTAACTGTGCATTGGTTACAATGTTTTCATGTGGGAGCCAGGGATGATTTTTTTTCTGGATGGTGACAGATGCTGAAATCTAATTTTATTCCCTAAAAACAAACAAACAAAAAACCCCAAACCTAAGAGCCCTGAGAGATAAGACAAGTCGAGACTTGTTGTGCTCCTGTATGTTTGCTATATTTTGAGAAGTTATGTTTGTATTACTAGGTTATCTCGAAAAGCCGTGGCTAGAAGGAAGTAGGGAAGAAAGAAAAAATGTTGCTGAAAATCAGCATATGATTCTAAGCTTTTCTTAAATTTAGGAAATCCCAGCTTGCAAATACTGAAATAATACCTACTTTTCTACTTCCAGGAGTCCCATGTAAAGCTGTTAGGCTGCACACCAAAATACAATTACTTTGTAGTAGAATTAGTAGGTCAAATTGATCCTCTTTTGTGGTTCAGCCCCACAGACAGCAGTGTGTGTTCAGATAGGTGTCAAATGCTCTGCCTTCTCACAGAGTAAAAAAGTGCCTTTACCTTGAAGGCAGATGAAGCTGAAGACACTTGGCTCTCCCAGCCACATGCTTCCATTTTCACTTGGGAATGAAAGTAAGTGATCACTGCCCACACTTCCAGCAACCTCATGTAATTAAAGCGAATTTCAACCCGTTATTCCTGAAATGAGACACAAGGTTGCCTAATTTCCCATCCTTTTGTCCTGGCCCTTAGCTTTGGCTGCGTTGTTAATCCTCTTTGAAATTAAGAGGTGCCCACGCAAAGCGCAGAGGTAAAATCAGTGGTTAAGAGCACTCTGTAAATTGTGCTCTAAGCCACCACATGAGTCCTTTGTGCAGTGGCCTTTTATTAGAAGTGTCCGGCTTTGCACCACTGATTGATCTGGAAACTCGATCTGGAGTTTCCTCCTTTTCAACTCTGCGTGTGAAGGAGGACTGAGGCTGGGGAAGCAAGAGAAAGTGTGTCTGAGGTTTGCAAAGTAGATCGGAAGGAGTTAAATGGGAAGGGAATGCTAAACATTGGCACTAAAACTGCTTTTGGCATGCAAATACCATGCTTTTCCTGACATAAATATTTTCAGAATAGGCCATTAGAGTTCAGGTATATAAAACCCTGCTTTTACTGGAAATTTTAATGTTGTAGTAAATCCAGAGATTTATGGTGAAAAATTGATGTCTGTTATCTCACTTTTATCTTTTTAACCAGCCAGTTTTATAAATGCTATATCTTTGATCTGGCTTTTTCCATCTAGAGACTAAGCTATATACTCTAATAGGAAAGTCATTTTTAAGCAGCTTCCCACACTGAACAAGCACGGTATTGTGGATCTGGCAAGAAGATGTAACACGCCATTACCGCAGATATATAATGATCTATTCAAGTATTTTCCAGTGGCAGGGGGAAGAAAGCTTTTTATCACCAGGAGTAACCCTCAGGAACAATATGGCTTTACCAGGGGTGGGTCTCAATATTCCCTTTTTTCCTGGTCGTACCCTGCTTTGCTCTGAGCCTCCTGCTCTGTCCAAGGGCCACGGGCCCGGGGGCAAGGAGGGCACTTGCTCTTGCAGGGCCATCACCACTTGGGGAGGAATATTCTCCTTTCTTTGTCTCCCTGAGAGCAGCTGAGTCACTTCCTGTTTTTAAATCTTGGCTTTAAAACCTTTTTTTTTTTTTTTTTTTCTCCCCAGTTTACAATGGAGTCTCTGTGAAGTGCGCAGGGATCCTGCATAGAAAGATAGTAGGTAAAAATAAAACACGCTGTTAGATCCCTCATTGTCCCTTAGAAACCTCCTCAGCCACATGGGAAGATACATGCACTAGTGAGAAAATGTTAGCAAAAGTGCACCAGGCTCCTTTTTTCTTCTTTTTTTCCCTCCTCCTCCTTTTTTATTTATTTTCCCTGCCCCCTTCACCGCTCTGCAGCGATGACTCTGGCAGTTGAAGAGGTGCCACGAGCAGCAGGAGTCAGGACAGGATCGAGTGTCAGTGGGAGAGGAAGAGTGTGAAGCGAGAAAGAGCGATGGGCTTCTGTGTGCGCTCAGGAGCTGCCCCATAAAACTGTGTGCCCTTCAGTGGAACTGTGAAACTTGGCAGATAAAGCTGATTTGCTTCTTTCACAAAATCTCGTGTTGCAGAGTCATAGGGTTCCCTCCAGCACGGGGAAAAGGAGGTTTGCACTTTCCTGTGGCAGAAATTGAGTGTTCCTGCTCCTTCCTCTGCCCCAGGTCTTCTCTCTTTTATCTGTCTTCTCAGAAAGGATGGTCAAAACCTTAGCAAATTTCCTTTTTATTATCATCATTATTATTCCTAGAAAGATGACTTTGGTTAACTCATTGTTTAATCTGGGTAGAATTGCAGAAGGGTTGGCCTCACTCCTGAGCACATCCCATACTATCAGGGTGACCTTGGTTAGGTGGCTTGACTTCACAGAGTCTCGGTTCCCACTTGTAAAATGCAACTAGGGACTTCTTGAGTCCAAAGAGATTTGCTGAAGAGAAGCCCCCTTAAAATGTTGGAGGTCATTCTTATATCAGTGTGCTCTTTCCCTCCCCGCCACACACAAAAAATGTCGGAGGGGAAAAAAAAATAGACCCTGATATAACTAAAGCCAAAGAAAAAAAGTACAGAATGGAAAATGCTTAACTTCTGAGAGGAAAATATCGACCACTTCAGACAGCTCCTGGGGGCCAGTCAGCCCTTTCAACAAGTAAGGCGAAGACTGAATTTGTTGACACGCGGATGAGAAAATGAGCTTTCTTGGCGTGCTTTACATACGGGGTCAAATCCGCTCAGACCAAAGGTTCCCGCTGAGGGCAGGTGACGACAGAAATATTTTACATGCTCGTATAGAGCGAGTTTAGGGAGCAACAGCAGTTTTGGGAGATGCTGTGTGTGTGTGAGCCCCGAGGGGAGGTTCCCTGGAGGGATACTCCGTGCACCTGCCCTTCGCTATTTGGGAGTTAATGTTGAGTTAATGTTTAAGGCTTTTGGGGCCTCATCTGGCAACGTGTCCCCAGGAGGCGAGCGCTGCTGAGCGCCTGGCAGGATGCAGCCCCATAGCAGGTCGCAGCGGGTCAGGAAGAGCGGACACTGCTCCTGGTTTGGTTTTGGCTGGGGAAGGAGCAGGGACGCGTGGGAGAATCTAGGCAAAGTACAAGTTTATGTCATTAAATGTATAGAGAGAAAGGGAGCCAAGTCGAGAGAGCTCCTTATAAAATATAAAATTACGTTAAAGAGCGAAGACGGCACAACATAAGGAATGTTTGGTACATGTTATTGAAACTGAAAAATCAGAGTATGGAATGAATTATAATTTAGCACAATCCATAATTTTACAGTTTTCATTTTGAATTATTTATCTTGAGTTATTTGATTTGATTAAAGATAAAACTCGCCGACAGTATCTTGAACATCTCTGCGTGTCTTAGTGACAAATGAAAAAAGACCTTATTATTATAGCTTCACATTTTTTTTTTTTACATTTTTATTTGCGTTGTCTCCATCCAATTTCCCCATATTTTACAGGGCATTTCAGCTAGGCATTGTGTACATGCGATTCCATAACCCATCAGGCTTCAGTGTTGCCTCAGTACCTCTGATTCAGTAAATCAGATCATAGGCAGCATGCTGTCATATAATAAGGTGTCTGATCCTTATTACCAGTTTGTTGATGCACAGACTCCTTCAAATTGACCATTGCAACACATGGTTTCCCCTGAAACTAGCTGTGATAATTAGCGTGGCTCTAATGAGACAGAATGTCACTGATCTTGTGCTGAACTGTCGAGTATCGACGCTACGGATGGGAACTGTCAAAGCTTGCCATCTGTGACAGAGCTTGGCATATTCCATTTGCAAGGTAGAGCATGCTCAATAGACTGTTTTTAAACAAATGGTCCATTTCTTGATTAGGGCTCTGTGTTCTGTTACCGTGGAAGACTTCATGTTATAGCTAAACTTTCTCCTCTTTTTTTTTTTTTTCTTTTTCCCCCTTTTTGTGCTGGGTTGGCTTGCTAGGAGATGAAATTTTGCTCATTCACAAACCTGTATTATATATATATATATATATTTTTTTTTAATAATATCCTCTTAGCTTTGGGTGTATGTGTGTGGAGGGGGAGGGTTAGGCACGCGTCCTTCTTCCTCCCCCCCGTTATTTAACAGTAGTGGCAGGGCGGCTCACACTTGAGCAGCGTTTTTACCTGCTTTTGAAGCGGCCAAGGGCCAGGGCAGGGTGGTGGCGAGGGCTGATGGAGCAGAAACCCTAAGGAGCAGCCCGCGGGGTGCACAAGGCTCCCCGCAGCAGCCGGGCAAAAAAAAGAAAGAAAGGAAAAAAAAAAAAAAAGTCCAGCGCTGCTTATCATCCCCAAATATGCTTTGTTGCTTTTTATTTCCTCCTTCCCTGGCAGACCACACAGGGCTTGTTCTGAAGAACATTTTCACTAATCTGATCAGGCAGCCAAATACGCCGGGAAAACTGCTTTAATGATCCCACTAATTACCTCAAGTCAATATGAACTGTATTATTAGACTGAGGGAAAATATTCCATTAGGTCTCCCCCGTGGGAGTTCCTCCGCTTTGTGATGTCACCGGAGCCTTCGCCCTCTCGCTTGTAATTAATTTTATTTACACACGCAGGCACGCACAAGGTCACACCTGCACAACCGGCGCTGGCCGGGGAGCTAGTGGCACTCAGGCTTAATCAGATCTGTCATAATTACCATTCTGCATGTTTCTGACACACGCTGTGAAATATTTCAATTTAACTGCCGCTACCAGCACAACCAGATGTAGTGCGAGTGTGGCTGCATTGGAAATATTATTCCTCAGGATAAACTCTCTCCTCCTCCTTTTGCCTCCCACCCCCTCTCCCTTTTACAGCTAATGTGGCACAGAAGCTGATGTATCCTGTAAATCTTGAATGCAGCGCTAGATTGATAACAGCAGATTAGACAGTTTAACCACAAACAGCTTGTTCATTTTTCACAAATGAAAACCACATGTGGTGTAACTAAAATTTCAGGCTCTTTTTTTTTTTTTCCTTCACTCCTTCGGTTGTTGTTTCCCTGTGTGCGTGAGTGTCTCCGGGTGTGCGCAAGGAGGTCTGCCTTTCGCCGTAAAGGAGTGAAATAAAAGTGTGAACGTACAGGGGGAAAGAGACGCCGCTTTCGTTGGGGATTATTTCTCCATGACCTTTAATAGGAGCCTTCGTTGCTTTGGCAAAGAAATCAGGTATCACATGGGGGGGGTTGTCTCTCACTCCGAGACTTTTTAAATCTCTGTTTTTTTTTATGCCCACTTATTAAAGAAGTCATCCAACTGTGCTGTTTTTCCAAATAAAATGCCAGCGAGCACCTCGCTCTAGGAGGCACTTTTGGCCCAAAATGTAGCTTTCACTGCTCCCTGAATTCAGCAGAAAGAATTTTTTTTTTTTTNAAGTCATCCAACTGTGCTGTTTTTCCAAATAAAATGCCAGCCCTCGCTCTAGGAGGCACTTCTAGCCCAAAATGTAGCTTTCACTGCTCCCTGAATTCAGCAGAAAGAATTTTTTTTTTTTTAACCAAAGTTTTTCATTAAAAAAAAAAAAAAAAAANTACCAAAGTTTTTCATTATGAAATGTGCCTCCTTGTGAACTCTTCCCTTAACCTCCTCCTTTGGGGAAAAGATTCTTAAAAAAAAAAAAAAAAAAAAAAGTTATCTAGAATTTTGGCAAGTAGAAAATTGTTTGTTTGTTTGTTTGTTTTTCAATGAAATCATTCCAGTATTTCTTCTCATCTGAAAACAGAGTGGGATTAATTTTTGGGAAACTAAATGTTCTCTGGAAATGCCGTTTTTTTTTTTTTCCCTTAGAAATCCATTTTTTTCCAGTTAAATTATTCAGCTTGCCCTGGTGAAACGGCTTTCAATACTCAGTAATGTTTTTTTAAAGCCATTACCGTTGGCTAATTTTCCTGTACTTTAAAAAAATAATGCATTATTTTGATAAAATTTTTAAAATATAAATTTGAGAAACAATTTTTACAGCCAGGAAAAGATGTTGATGTGTAGAGTGGCACTGAGTAGACAGCTCAGAAGATGTTGCGGGTATTGCCAGGTGAGGTGAATGGTGCAGCACGTTTGACAGGAATCCAGCAAATCAACCTATAGTAAGTGATGGGGTTGAGCGTGCAGGAGTCCTGCAGCTCAGGTGGAGCATTCAAAGTCGGTCAGAAGGCAGCGAGCAGGGTAATTTTTGCAAGCTGGAGGCATGAGGGTGGCACACAACCTGGCTGCGTGGGTGACACCCCAGATCTGTGCAGGGGCAGGTAAAAACCTGTGCAGGTAGCACTTGGCCCATGAGAGAGGCCTGCAGAAAGGAGCAGCGCGGTCCTCGAAGGTGACACTCTGGCTGCAGGTGACCCAGAAATAAGCCCGGAGCAAGGCAGGATGGATTCCCATAGGAAGAAGTAATAGGCGAAACTAGCTGCCGGGATTCTTGCAGGGCTCCAAAATCCATCTGCTTTGGTAAAATTATTTAAAAAACATAAGGCAGTCTGGAAGCCCTGCATGGGCAAAAATAAATAAATAAATAAAGTGAGGCACTCTATCCCACCTCTCTATTATGAAAGCAGAGACCAATTAAAGTTCAAGTGAAGGGTCACTGGGCCAGTAAGAAATAATAGATAGGTGTGCTCTTTCTCTTACTTTTAAATGCATAATTCCGAACATGTAATGCCAAGAGAGGATGTTACAGGATAGCTAGGTGATGGCGAGCTATGAAACGACATTCCCTCGTCGCTATTTTTTTTGTTTGTTTTTAATTTCACTATACCTGTTGGTTTCTCATTGTGTCCATTTTTCTTTTCTCAAATTCAGCCTTTAAGTCAGACTTGATGTTTAGTTATGAGTGACCCCAAATTGTCATTATATAATGACTAGCTCATTGCAAGCACACAGCTAGCTAAATAGGGAGAAATTCCAGTTTGCAAATATTTATCTAACTCCGAATCTGCCAAATTTGATCGGAATGCACATTGTTATTCAGCAGTCGTCTTATTTTTCTTCCTGTGTCACGTTGCCTTACGTTAGATTACTTCAGGGTGGCATCTGAGAAGCAAAGGAGGATAGTTTTCGGGATCTTGGGGTTGAGCAGTCCTTAGTAAAATTCCCTAACATTTTAGGCCTCAGATCAGCAAGATTTACATATATATCAGTTAAATCTGTGGAATTGCTTATGTGACGACTAGGTTGCATGTTAGGGAATTTTGCTGACCTGGGTGTTTAACATCTCGAGTATTTGTGGCATATAGGAAACAGCTCTACCTGTAGAGGAACTTTCTATTGTTTATATAAATAATCTATATATATATATATATGAAGGGCTTAAACAAGATTATTCTTCTCTTTGCATTGAGGTAGGCAGTGGGCTTCACCTCTAAACATTTATTTGCAATTCTTAGTCGGAGGAGCGAGTCTAACCAAAGGGATGAGTTTGGGGGGCTCAGGGATGGAGGGAGCAGGGCAGGAATAACCACGCTGGCTCCCACCACATATAAATAAAAATATATATATAAGGGCAGTGCTGGGCGTAGCATGCTTGGCAGTTTTCTTAGCTGGAGAGGAAAGCTGAACCCTGCGCACGTCCTTCCCTAGCAGCTTTCTGCCCTCTTTGGTTTCGAGGCTGTTCTCGTGCCCAGCACAGCTGCTAGAGGAGTCCCCAAAACCGCTTCGTGCCGATTCCCTTTCCCTTCCGGCCCAGCTTTCCTGCGTTTTTAATTCTACGCCCCCAGCCCCCGTGCGACAAGTGGGGGGACTGTGGCTCTCTGCAGCCTTCACTGCCTGTGTTTTCCCGTGGGTGGGATGTATGTTGCTGACTGCTTCCTTCTCACTTACTGAGAGCTTTCTGGCTTTGACAGGTGTGGATTTTAAAGACTTTTTTTTTTTTTTAAAGTGTTAGGGCATTATTAATTTTATGTCTGTGGTTAGACAAATCTGAAGGAAAGTCAGGGAAAAGTTTCTTTTCAATTTCTTCAAAGCACCCCTCGCCTTCGGCATTGTCGTACATTAAGTGTTCTTTATTATGAAACTAGGAGCTACAGAATCTTAGCTGAAGTACAAGGAGAAATGTTAAAAGCAGGTCAACTTTTATCAGAATATTTAAATGCCTAGTTCAGATATGTATGAAAAAATAAGGCCATAAAATGCAAAAGGATATCTGAAAATGTGTTTGGGCAGAGTATTTTTGTGCTGATGTTGCTTGTTGGAACATTTTCTCGAGGGAACTGAATTTACAGTCAAGTCCAAATAGCCGCAAGTTTGTGATTCTTCAGTGTGTGTTAGATCTTCCTATGATCCAAAATGAATTGTGAAAAGGGAAAGTGTATGATAAGAAGCTAGGGATTTAAAATATTCCCTCTGGGAAATTACAGTCTTTAAAAATAAATAAATAAACAAGGCCAACAATATGATATATTCATGTATAAGTAATTGTAGAAGTGAGACTTCAGGCCTGTGGCCTTTATAAAAGAGGTCTTTCCCTAAAGCAAATGTTAAATCTCTGTAAGTAACATAATAATAAACATTTGCTGTTCACATGTAAATTGATGGTAGTAAAAAAAGATGTTAAAAACTGCCAGGCTCTTTCTGTTAAAGACACTTCTCTAACTAAACTGTTAGATATAGCTGCCATACCAAAATTGATTACACATTTAAGAGTAAATAAATATGAGACTATTAAGGGTTTTGGTTGGATTTAGGGCTGTATTTACTTTGACGTGAAGCATGGCTATTGCTGTGAAATCACTACTTCTCTTTCCTTAAATAAAAGATAAAGGGCTATATATTTCCATTTACCCTCTGTGAAACCCACTGACCCATTTTATATGCCTATACTATAAAAAGAAATGTACCAGGCTAAGACTGATTTATTAAATAATTAGCAGTTGTATTTGTTTTGATTTTTTTTTTTTTAAGTCCATTTTTGTCATGCGTATCTTGTGGCTACAATGCCACATGTGTGTGTGAAAAAGAAGGGATGTGGAGGAGATGAAGGCAGGACCTATCTTTTACATCAATTACTTTTTCCCTTCTTTCTACATACACATATAATTGCATTCTATGATTTTATGTAAGATTTTCAAAGGAATGCATATTATGTTATTAATTAGGTATTGCCTATCATTGCTAGGCAATTGAAGGCAGTACTGTAAAAAAAGATAAATTTGTACAAGGGAAAGGAAAGGGGGGGGAGGCTGAGAAGCTAAATTTGGGAGAAACCCTTTATTAGATAATTCAATATACTCTGACTATTCAGTATACTGTGTTTGGAAATGTACAAAAGTAACGATATTTTGCATTTTTGGTCAGTTTTAGAACTAGGGCTAGGAGTAGTATTCTGCTCTTTTCTTCCAAGAGCTGAAAGTGTATCTCCAGTGTTCATGCTCAAGGAATTTACACTCCGCTTTTGATACAGTTCCACAGCCTAATCCAGCAGGTTTTATAATAGTACAGGAATTTAGTCACTCACCTGTGGCTGCAAAGTGGAGAGAGGTCGAAGATGACAGACCCGACTGCCCGCCCAGGGGCGCAGGGCCGTGGCTGTCTGGGTGGTGGTGGTTCTGCACTCGTTTACTGCTGGTCATTGGATTTTACAGGTTGCTTTAGAAGCTTGCTTTTTCTGTGTAGTTGTTTGGATGTACCCAAAAGTAGAGAAAGGTAAGGTATTTAATTTGTAAGTGTTGCAGTTATCGATCTGATAAAATGACACAAAAATATCAGTGAGATATTATCCACATCACTATTGGCTCTTTGGACATCTTTTCCACAACTCAGAGAAGAGGATGAGACCAGAACGGTGTTGCAGCAGAATAGTAGTAGAAAAAGNTTTTTCTGTATAGTTGTTTGGATGTGCCCAAAGGTAGAGAAAGGTATTTAATTTGTAAGTGTTGCAGTTATCGATCTGATAAAATGACACAAAAATATCAGTGAGATGTTATCCACATCACTATTGGCTCTTTGGACATCTTTTCCACAACTCAGAGAAGAGGATGAGACCAGAACGGTGTTGCAGCAGAATAGTAGTAGAAAAAGAAATGATAGGAGATAGCATGATCTGCTTCAAAGGAAGGTTTTCCCGCTAGCAAAGTTTACCTTTCTTCTGAAAAGCCCTATGAGGTTGTGGGGTTTTCAGTTTGTTTGTTTTACTAAATCTCCTCTGTTACGATGGCAGATACAGATTTGCTCAAAATTCACATCTGGGCTTCCCCTTTCAATGATCTAGTAATGAAAGCCAGTAAAACAGATAAACCCGAGATATCTGGAGATAAAGGACAGCTTCAAGTTTCAAACTTTCTGTGATTTAGTAGAATGCTCAAAGGCAAAGCCTAAATCTTGAGACTGATTAGTGTAAATAAAGTAATAAAACAACTGCCTTTCTGGGGACATTTATTATCACTTTAGGCCAGATCTCAAGGAGAGAAATTCTTATTCTGGTATCTCTACTGATCTTCTGGAACAGCCTGAAAAACAGCTTTTGCTTCTTGAATTACAATGCTGTCATTTTTGAGCAAATCAGTAAATCCTGAACTATGGAAGATTCCCGGCCTTTTTAAAAATTGCTTGAAAGTGTATCACTCACAGGAGTGATTTTTAACATTTCTTGAAAATACAAGCCAAACTGAAAAGATTTTCACTGACAAGTGTGTCATTCAGTATCAAAAGCTACTAAGCCAGATAGATCATTTGCTTTTTAAAAATTTTAGAAATTATCCAGTGACCCTTCTAGTAGTAGATTTCAGCTCCTCCAGGAAGTATTTAGACCTATGCAGCTTTGCATAGAAGATAATCAGGTCAATTTATGTATTATAGGAAAAATAAACGTGCAGTCAGAAAAACTCCGGCAGTCAGGAAATTCCAGGAGAATATTTAAGGCTACAAGGGACCATTTTGATCGCCTAGGCTGTACTCATACCCGAACCCACAGGTATTTCACCCCGAAAGAAGTCAAACCTAAATAATCCCAGCCCCAAAATAAATCTTGAGTTAAATGCTGTGTTCTCATCCTGCAGTGGGTGTTCCCCGCTGGATTTTGGGATAATACAAATGTCAGGCAAACGGCATTTCCGAGATAAATTAGAGCAGAGTCCATTGTTACCGATTTGTTGCATTTGTTTGTGCTGAAGTGACATTTGCCTGTGCTGCTTGGCAATACCATATGTATGAGCTTACTTATTCCAAACTCCCTGAATTTTCAATCTTGTTGAACACTGAGAAATCTCAGTTGAAGGGTTTAATGCGTTTTCCAATCAATGTGTAGGGGAAATTTGGCCTTATCAATTTAAATGCTGGAGATCCTTTCATTGCATTATGGAAGAATCTTCTCTAAGCAGAGATTATTCTTAAGAACTTCATAACATTTAAAGGTTAATATGTTAGGTAAAGAACAATATCTTAAGACAAACATTTTTATTACAGGACATGAAGGGATAGTTCTGATTAAATTACATGATTATTTGAATGGGAAAGAAGACAAAGTGCATCATTTCTTGCCCTCAACTTTAATGCCTTTAATCAAATAATGACCTTCTGGAAATAGTTAATTTTAAGCATTTGGAAAGATCAATACCACTTTGCCACCAAAAAATGGCCCAGATGATGAAATTTGATGTATTTAAAGTACCATTTCACCCTTTTAACCTAGTAAATAATTTAAAATGCTTTCAGTACTCCTTTGCAACCATTATGTATCTCAGTCACAGTATTATGACTTTTCCAAAAGCAACCTTTCTGTACAATGAGCAGCTCATGAGCCTAATACTATGGCTAAGACATGTGTACACTGTGGTAGCAATGCCGACCTTTTTTCTTCTCTTTTATACATGGATTCTGTTTTGAAAAGAACTGGAAACCTCTGTGATGAACACAGCCATTTGAAACAAGAAGGAGATTTGTAAAGCAAGTTGGATAGATGGCTTTTGAAGGGGAGAAGTCAATGTTTAAAGTTTAGTTTATGAGTTCTTTTCCTTTGTTTTGTCTATAAGCTTTTGTGTTAAAGGTGAAGGATTTGGGTTGCTCAGACAATTAAGAGCCCATTTTACCAAGTGTAATTTCATATCAGTGTTCTATAAACTGGAGTGCCTTCAGCATTGTAAATAAAAAAAATTGCCCTCTATTAGCATGTTTGTGGGCAGATTAAAAACAGCCTTCATTAGCATAAGTAACACTTACAGATTCTTTTAAAAGTAGAAAATTATTTGCTGAAGGATAAATTGCTAGCTTTATAGTTAGTTGCTGAAAATGTGCTCATTCAAAATGCCTACTTTAGTTTAGTCTACAATACTCATTTTTTTGAGCTAGAAGTACTGTTTAATGGATTATGTACTTAGTCTTTGTTCATAGTGGATGCTGAAATGCAATTCACACTTTCTGCTAAAATGTTTGTATCAAATACCTCCCTATTTAGACTGATTCTTTCTAACACTGTATATTTTTATTATACTATATGCCCCAGAGACTGATACAAAATAATTTCACTTATACTATACCAAAGAAAAACTGTTCATGTCTTAGCAATGATACTGTAAAATGTTTTGCCTTTTTAGATTCAAATTACAGCTTTTTTAAAAAGAAAAAGTTTGATTCTTTGTTATACTGTGAGAAGTATTCATCATTTAGGAAATTATTATCAGTAGAACAAATGCGCCAAACAAGAGAGTTCAGTTGCTTCACCTTGAAGCCCTTTCTTTCCGAGCTGGATGTATTTGTTGCTGATTTGGGAGGCTTTGCCCAGAGAACATCTTTAACGATTGTAATGCTGCCCTCCTTGATCTAGTTAGAATTGGTCTTTACACTCTTAAGTGCAGATTTAAATCTTTTTTTGTTGTTTTCTTTTTTGTTGTTGTTTAATAAGAAAGCTACAGGAAACCTGGAGTGGTTTGTTCGAAACTCTAAGGGAAAATAGGAGAGAACAGAACATTTTATTTAAACACAGCACCGTGTACTGTACTGTCTGAATAAAATATCAGTTGGGTATATAGGTAAAATATATGCTTCCTTTAAAATAAGCTCCTGGGTCTTGCAGATTTTAGTGTTTGTTAGTTATCCTCTTTGCGCTTTTCCTGCAATGGTTTGGCAGTTCGGCTTTCACGGTTTTTTTTTTTCCTCTTAATGTCTTATGTTTCTTTACTAAATCCCCATCAGAAAATCAGACAGAAGACTGTTATTTATTTTAAATATCTTAGGTTTAGCATCTTTTTTTTTCACCATTTCTTGCTTACTGTAGCAAGACCTTTGCAGATGGTACTTGGTTACTTGAAAGTGCATAACAGTATTTTCTTTGTAGCAGATGGATTTAAGACTTTTAGTTCCCAATAAATGTAGGTTTACAATACATAACTTTACAGGATTTGTGTTGTATATAACAGGTTTGAACATATTATCTCAGAATTCATCTGCATGGCATTTTCAGCTTACCCAGGGCCCATGCCAGTATTTTAAGTAACGGGGAGAGCGTAGTGATTGATAGCAGCTAAAGGCGTGATTTTGAATAGAAACAAAGGTTTTAGAACAGAAGGTGTCAAATTAAACTTTGTCAGTTTGAAAAGTAGTAACATCCTGAAAGTTCTACAAACATATTTACATGTGGCTAATGTTTATATTTTGCTTTGTACTCTCTTTATATTCAGCGTAATGTTGCCTGGCAAATTTGCTGTGTTTTAAAATTAAGGTTGTTCCCAATGTCATTGCCGAGTTTGGGGGGTTTGCCTTGCTGCATATCAGCCTAATTATTGCCAGGCTGTTTTTTAACAATGTGCTGTATACGCTGTACAAACTGATTGCGATCTCGTTTAGGCTATAAACATTTCTTTATAATCTTACCCTTTTTTCCTCTTCTCGTAAGATTATAAACACATGAAAACACAGTGGTTCAAGCCTTCTTTTGATTATACTGATCTTGTTAAATCAGAAATAAATCATTTGAATTTGACGGAATTTGCTCTAGATTTAAGTGAATGTAAGAGGACAAAATTCTGCCCTGTTGGGTTTATGTACAAATTAAATTACATTAACTACAGAACTTAAAACTTCTTTAGATGAAATATAAAAAACTTACAAATTTTACAGAACTTAAAAATCACAGTGAGAAAGTCTGGCTGATTATTTATCCTGGAAGATATACAAGATGTACAAGAACATTTCAGACATTCTCATAAAATAAAAATAAAGAACTAGAAGTATTATTTCAGTGCAAAGGTTAATAGCAAGCTACTGTAAATGTAATGTTAATTATCAGAAATTAATAAACTCTACTAAGTAGAGAAACATAGAAAAGACTATATGGTGGGGAGAAATTTCTTAGGTAATAAAAGCTGTTGTTGTGAAATAGATGTTCAATCAGCATAAAATGTGATTGCTGGGGAGTTATTATTATTACTGGGCATTTAAAAAGAGTTTCTACTGCCTTTTTCCAAAGAACATCTGTGATGCACATGGTCACCAGACAGAATATGTGCAGCTTCTAAACGGGTGTTGTAATTTCTTTGTGAGTCCGTGCATATACCTTAGAGAGCTCTAATGGGAGGGGACAGGTTGTCTCTCATGGTTTTCTGCTTTTGCTGGCTGCTGGAGTAGTCAGCTCTGCTCTCTGGTTCCGCAGCGTTAGAAAGAGGTCCTAATGGGAAGCGGTGCAGGCTGCAGACATGCAAAGGACAGCTGTTACCCTTTGGGGTAGGGTGGGTTTTTCTTTAATTAAAGTTTTGGTAACTGTATTTTAATTCAAAGATCTTGGTTTGATTCTTCTCGCCTTTCCCTCCACGCTTTCTGATTGCATCTATTTAACTTGTTACAGAAAACTAGCACTACTGTTGAGCATAATCCTGCCTGAGCACATGGGCACAGGCTGGTGAGAGCCATCAGAGTGTTGGTTCCATAGGTGCAGGGATGATCCACGCCTCATGTAGCCCACGACATCTTCTGTCATACGTGCCCTACATGAAGGCCTTTGGCCGCCCTTCCTTGCCTCCTTCCCCACGGGCCCCTGCAGGACAATGCGCATTGTCTGCCGTAGCCCCCTGGGGACACAGGGTCCCCGCGGGGACAGAGGGCCCCACGGACCTCGCCGCTCCCTCCTGCCGAGCACCAGCCCCGGTGGCCCCTGCTACGTTCCTGCTTTCTCCGCTGTACTGCCACCGTCTCTCCAACATTTGTCATTTTGATTATTTCTGTTTCTCGGGGGCATTTTCTCCTCTGTCATTTGCTCCATTTCCCACTTATATCCGAGAGCATATATTTTAAATTTTTATGCACACCTCACTAAATATTTTCTTATACAATATGAATGAATTAAGATTATTTGTTTACTTTCACCTCTTCCTGTTATGGTGATATTTTTACACTGCATTTATTAACTGCTAGCTAAAGATATGAGTGTTTTCAAGAAAATACATATTATATCTCTATTGTATCTATGTATCTAGTAATAGAACTAGTCCAGATAAACCATTTTAAAACTACCACTGCATTTAGAAAGGATCTAAAAGCTTCTGTACATTTATATTATTTGTTGATTCAATAAAATGTCACATTATCTTTCCTACAGTAGTAAGAAATAAAATTGCATGGACACAGTTTTGAAAACACATCCTTGAAGCTAAGAAAAGAAATATGCATGTTGTATGCATGTAATATTTTGTGTTTCTCTGTTTTCGCATACCGCGTCCTCGCCTGCTTCCCCAGAGCCCACCAGGGTGCAGGTTTAAGGATTTGCGCCCTCAGGCAGCGCACGGGGCTGGAAATGGTGCAAGGGCAGCCCCAAAACCCGCGCCTGGTTCGTGCCCCCCAGCCCTCCCACAGCGTGCATAACGCTGTGAGATCTGTGAGAAAGATCCAGAAACAGATCAAAATCTCTCCTGTGAAATGAGCTCTCGTGGCCGGGAGGAAGCAGATAGTACTTCTTAGCGTCTAGTCACAGGATGCCTTTCTTTTAAGAGGGCGTTAGGGAGCCCCTCTATCAAGATGATTTACAGGAGGCCTCTCCGCAGTCAAGGCAGGTGTTTGAAGCACTTCCTTAGTAAGGAAAACTGGAGTACCAGGATTTTTAAAAATGCCCAGAGGACAGCCTACCAGCTACTGAAACCCAGCGGTAAGGCTCACAGGTGGATGAAGGCTTGCGTAAAAGAAAACAGGCAAAAGAGAATTGGAGCGTCTAGGGGATTCTGCTGTCATCAGTGGGTGTTTCTGAATAAGCTACCAGCAAAAACAGTGCTTTCCCAAAGGCCCACATTTTGCAGGAGTCTGTGGAATGGCGTGGCAGCCTCTTGGTGTGTCGATGTTTGCTTTAAACCCCGCGTGAAACGAGAAAGTCCTTTGTAACCCGGGGAGGGCATGCGAGAATGCGGCGTTGCTCAAGTTCGCGTTTCACCCTCTTTTGCCCCCACGGAAGGGAGGGAAACTAACGTTTTGTTGGTGTTTTCTTCAAGGGGTGGCTCTGTGAGCTGTTACGTTGGAAAGAAGATCCCTCACCAGAGAACAGGACCCTCTGGGAGAATCTCTCCATGATCCGAAGGTTCCTCAGTCTTCCTCAGCCGGAACGAGATGCCATTTATGAACAAGAAAGCAATGCAGTTCATCACCATGGTGACAGGCCTTCCCACATTATCCATGTTCCAGCAGAACAGATTCAGGTTAGTTTACCTTGGCCAATCCAGCAGAGCACTAAGTAAATAAAGCTTTAAACGTAGCAAAGGAAATTAGTGTTTCTTTCCTGCAGGCCAGACTAAATACAGGTCTCCTCGTAGCAAGAGATAGCGGCCGGCACCGGCAGGAGAGGCGGGCGGCCACCCACGTCTTTGCTCCGGTTTGGTTTCCTCGAGCCAGCGTAGACGCGGTGGCTCGTGTGCACCTGCTTGCTGGTGGAGAAGCAGTTGCCCGCGTTAGCAGTCCGTACCTAGGACTGTGTGGCAGAAGTATTTGGCGCTGTTTTTCAAAAATGTTACCAACAAAGTGGGAGGAAATGGTTGTGCTGTCGCTCAAAGCCTTAAGTACAGCCAAAAATGCTCAAGAGCCATGGTTCACCTCAGGTAGGAGTGAAGGGAAGGGGACCCACCCTGAATCCTCATCCCACTTTAAACCCGGCTGAGACCCGGGATGAGTCAATGTTTGTTTGTTTTTCCTTTAGAGCCCCTCTCCCACCACCCTTGGGAAAGGAGAGCATAGAGGCGCT
Organism: Crypturellus undulatus; assembly: GCA_013389825.1. Classification (NCBI taxonomy): domain Eukaryota; kingdom Metazoa; phylum Chordata; class Aves; order Tinamiformes; family Tinamidae; genus Crypturellus; species Crypturellus undulatus. The sequence continues at coordinate 1,011,402 of VWPW01030083.1, forward strand.
TTCTTACCAGGCCTGCTGACCACTGGACCGTGGCTGGGTGCTGCTCCGCAGGTGAGCTGGCACGAGTTCAACGGGTCAGGGAGAGAAGCCGGGGCTTGCAGGACCCGCGCCACGTCTCGCCTCGCATCCCGGCGCAGCCGTGGCAGGTCCTCGATGTTCGGGCACGGGCGACCTCTCTGCTTGCGCAGTAGCCCCATGCACGAGCGAGGCGGCCCACGAACCCGGAGCACGGCTGGCTGTCGCTGTCGGCAGCGCAGGGTGGCTCGGCGGTGTGGACTGCTCTGTCTCCAAGCCCAAGACTCTTTAATCCCTTCCCACTAAAGACCTGAGGTCAGCCTTTCATCTGCTCCCTCTTAAAGGGCAGAAATTACCCACTTGGGGCTTCTCAGAGTCCCCAGCCTCAGCAGAGACCTAGGGTATCACTTGTACTACCTATATAGAAAAATATTTACAAGGCTAGGAGGGATAGAGTTATCCAGCCGCCAGAAACCACACAAGTGTATATTAAAGATAAAGCAAACTGTATAAGACAATCCCTTAGGATATCAAGTACTAAAATAATTGTGGAAGGCTGGAAACTTGCTGTTTGATTTAGCAAAAAGAGAGAAAGATCTATATTAAGTAATAAAACAGCACTTGTTTGAAAATGTACATTGTTTTTAATAAAATCACTTCTTAAGGGGATAAAAGGAGAAGCTTACACACTGTATAATCATTCCACCACTATGCCACTTACTTAGATTTTCTTGCCTTGTTGGTAAGTTTTGTGTTTGATCTTGGAAATATTATTCACATAAGCAGTTGCATTGTAATCTCTTAATATGACTTGTAAGAGTAAGGATTGGGAGATCGGACCTGAGTTTTGCCTGTGCTCTTCTACACTGTATAATTTTTGCAGATGCATAAATGTGTAGTTAAGACACAAGTTTTCGACTGTATATACAAAGCCTCGAGTCTTGTAAGAATTTTATGTGCTGGGAGTAGAGTCTTGAGTCTCTTTGGGATTGCTTGAATGGGACTGCTCGCAGACCATAAAACATGAATGTATGTGAATAAGGATGAGACAAGAGCCCTATTTCCACCAGCATTTGTGCCTGATTTTACAATAATAAGATCAGTCAGAGCAGTGGCTCCTAAAGTGCATGTTGAGACCTATGTGATGTCTCTGAAACTACAAATGGCACTGCAAACTGGACAGAAATAAAATTCATCCAATATTTATGCTATTCATGCAATATTTTGTGCTATTTAGGGTCTGCAAGTGGGCTGCGAGTGGAAGCTTGGGAGCCACGACTGACTGACACATGCAAAACTGTCAAGGGGATACTCGCAAAGGGAAATGAAATCTACTGATAGCAACTGCTTGTTTTGCTACTGTTGTTTTTTTAATAATTGGTGGTTTGTACCATATGACATGAAATTTGCTGATCCAAAGTATCTTACTAACCAGCGCTTCCTGTGCTGTAAAGGCAAAAGAATTGTCAACAAAAACAGTTGCAGATAAATTTACTTTTGATTTTAAACATGATCTTATAATGTACTCCACTGGAGAATGAGAAAAACATTTCTGTCCCTAGGGCTTAGTGCCTCACCTTTCAAGAATGTTTCTGAATCTGTGCTTGCAAAACTTCATTTTAAGCACTTGTTAATTATTTACATCATGATTTGCTTTATCTTATTCTTCTGATGTGCATACTGGCTCATTTTTATTGCTTGAATTTTTGGAATGCAGCATGTTCCCTTCTAATAATAATAGTGCAACTTATTTAGAGCTTTTCATCTTAGTGCTTTATAAATATTAACTAAATAATCCCCAGCACAAACACTGAAGCAGGTAAATGTGTTTGCTCCCTGTTTTTATACTGGGGGTACTTGAACAGAGGCAAGGCAGACACGCTCCAAAACCACAGGCAAGATGGGCCAGAGCCAGAACTGGAAATAAAGAATTCCTACCTCCAGATCTCTTTGTCCTTGCCGAGACCGCCTTTAACAGCATGACGTGAGACGCTGCCCGCTAACTCACTCTGTCCTAATATTTGCAAGTTTGACAAGACTGCGGTGCGTGCTAAGGTCAGATTGGTCATAGGGTATTTTAGCACTTAGCTAAAATGCTCCCCGTTCCCCCCGCTTCCTTGGTCTAGACATTGCTAGAGATTTGCAGCCCTTGTTTTTGGGCAGCAGCTGCTGCTGCTGGCAGAGCTCCTGTGTGTTTGCCCTCATCTGGCACTTTTCTCACTTTGCCCTTGCTACAGTCCTGGCTAAGCTGGTCAAGTTAATCCTATACTATGTCACCTACTTAGCATTTTGTCTTGTCTGCACTTGACTCATGGAGCGTGTTCATTCAAATTTGTCAGCAAAACCGCACTGATACCACGTCATCTGCGTTTTCAGTTAGACAAAGCCTGACTGTTCCACCTCTCTCCCTGTATCCCCCTCTCCCTTTATCCTGAGCCTCTGTTTACACGCATACAGACACATGCAAGATATGCAGGGAGTTACTAATTCATATTTTAATTCTGATTCTCCTTAGTACCAGCAATAATGAGTCGTTTTTTTTTTTTTTTTTTTTTTTTCTAACTTACTGAGCCTTTGTTTGTAGCTTTGCAATTTTTTCTCCGGACTTGCTCGGTGACACAAAAAACGAACAGCATTGCATGTACGAAAAACGATGTGCTTTGTCTTGCAGCAGCAGCAGCAACAGCAACAACAGCAGCAGCAGCAGCAGCAACAGCAACCAGGTCCCAGACTTCCCCCAAGGCAACCGACAGTAGCCTCACCAGCTGAATCTGAGGATGAAAATCGCCAGAAACCCCGGCCGCGAACAAAGATTTCTGTGGAAGCCCTCGGGATCCTACAGAGCTTCATACAAGACGTAGGCCTGTATCCAGACGAAGAGGCAATCCAGACTCTCTCGGCTCAGCTTGACCTACCCAAGTACACCATTATCAAGTTCTTTCAGAACCAGCGATACTATCTCAAGCACCATGGGAAGCTGAAGGACAATTCCGGGTTAGAGGTGGATGTGGCGGAATACAAGGAGGAAGAGTTGCTCAAGGATTTAGAAGACAGCATCCAAGACAAAAATGCAAACACGCTTTTTTCAGTTAAACTAGAAGAAGAATTATCAGTAGAAGGGAACACAGAGATTAATGCAGAATTGAAAGACTAAGCTAAAAGTATTATTTTCTTTCAACAGTGCCACTGGTATTTAGTAATGAAATGAAAATTCCATCTTGCGTTCTGTCAAAAACCTTTATTATTCATTGTTTGGCCAATGAATCTTCCAAAACTTGCACAAAAGTTGAAAAAAGGATAATGCAGACTGCACTAGATGTTTTACTCTGTTTTACAAACTGCTTCGCAGCAACAGATGAAGCGTTGAGGATTGTTTGATATTAATTTGTGTTCACTGGATACACTGTGAGTGTACCCAATAAGCATGATACCAGTGATTTTGATTCTGGAGCCTTCAGACAAGCATTACAACTTTTGTGATTTACTGTTTTTTGTTTCTGTTTCGTTCTTGTTTTTTAATTATTACTGTAGCACTCCACACTTGATCTTTGGAAACTCACATTTATTTAAAAAAATAAAATAAAAAGAGTTTGTTACTCTTGTTCTATTGTATGTTACAAAAGAACTATAGACTGTGGAATGCAGTTTAAAGATAACATATGCCAACAAATGCCTTGTATTATATGGCACTGCCGTAATTCAGATTTGTTTTCTTTTGGAAATAAAGGTCACTGTATTTTTTTTTTCCATTCTCATTGTTACATGGTTTTAAAGAAAATGAAAAAGAAAATGTGAAACACAATTTAGTCCTCATTATTTATTTGTAGAACCTGCAGCATCATGTTGTAATTAATTTTTTTGGAAGTTTCCGTTAAATGTAATATTGCTTCTCTTGTTATCATACTGATTTTTTTTTCTATTTATAAATGTATTTTGATGGGCAGTAAAACAAAGTGTCTTAAAAGTTTTAAATAGAGAAAATGTGCTTTACACAGTTGCCTATAAAAAGTGCTCTATGTTATCCAAGCAATTCATACTATAAGCTTCACTCTTATTGTTGTATGCAATTTTTACTATCATGCAAATAAGCTTAGGTAAATAAAACTAATAGATCACCTTAGAAACTTATGCAATTAATGTGAAAATAATTGATGTTTGCAATGTGTCTTCCTTTGGTTTACAATCAATTTTAAAGCTACAGCTGTATAAATTTTCTGTATAAAGGTGTATTTCTTTTTTATGAGTTTATTGCTATGAAAACACCAGTTATTTTGTTACAGCTGGCTGTTTTTATAAGTGTATCACAATTTTCTTTATGCAGAAATGTTCTGACTAGGAGTGGTTATTGACTGTAACTACACAATTAAAATTGTTTGTATGGTATGATACGGCAGGGTTTGTCTGCGTATGTATCTGGGAGGAAGAACTTGTTCTTAGTGCACGTTGTACCTTTTTGCCACCACTTTGAAGGTGACATTTCAATTGTTCACTTTTAAAATCACAGACTTTTTTTAATGACCTTCTTAAAATTGGAATTTAGATAGCATACTTCAAAAAGAAACACAGTTTGGTTATGAAGATCATAACCTGTCTTTTCTTGGTTTAAAAACTTGCCTGCCCAACAGAGATAGCAGGATATTACTGAGTCAAAAGGCTATCAGGCATAAACATATTTACAGTTCCTGGCAGTAATGCACTTATAATGGATACAGCTGGTTTTATTTTACACTGGAATTATACTAACACTATTCCTTACACTAATGTAGAAACATTAAAAAAAAGCATTAATAGTCACAAAGTAAATAGGAAAGATGGGCTTTGCATACCGCAGTCCCCTTCTGAGCAAGATTATTTTTAATGATCTCTAATAAGGTTGTTGATAAAGCCATATTAAGTGGTGAGCTCGGAATTTATGCAAAACTCACGTCTAGGCTGGAGACGGCCACGGCTGAACGTTGTGGGCGCTTGTTCACCTGGCTGAGGGGAGAAGCCTGAGAGCCGCCGGGCTCTGCTTGTAGCGCGAGGTGCAGCTTCAGCGCCCTCATCCTAAAATGAGTAGAAGGCTGCGGAGTGTCGTCAGGATGAGCTGCCAAGGCAGAAGAGATGCTTAGGTTCTCAAAAATGTCTCCTTCAGGTCAACTGAATTCTTTAAGAGGATCCGCAGTAGGCGGCAAAACTGGTGTTCACTCTGTGGGTTTAAAATCACCCCACATTGCAAGGCCCCTTCTCCTGGTGCCCCTGGTTCCCATGCACAGCACCCCTGGGTGCTCATGGCTGTGCAGGGACCCCTCACTCTGACTTCAAAACAGCCCCCAAAAGAGCATTTCTACTACACCAGGAGGGAAATAAGCCTTGTGAGGGAGAGGTAGCATAATCTGGCCTTGTGGGGCATGGGAAGGATGGACGCTCTTCCAAAAGGATCTGAACTAGCTGAAAAACTACCGGCACCCCAAACCTGCCCGGGTTGCACAGTTTGTACAACTGAAGCCAAGGCCAGGGGGTCCCCTGTGCTACCCCTGGAGCCCTCCACTTGTCTCAGGGAGATCCTGCCTAGCATTGGGAGAGCTCCCTGTTCACAGCTGTATGTCAGGACCAGCCCTGACATCAAGCCACGTGCATTATTTTGATGTGGATATCACACAATATTGCTGGCTGAAGTGGCAAGCAACCATGGCAATAGGGCTGTTAAGCAAAAAACCTCACCATTTTAACCTAATATGTGTACATGGCCTCTGACAGGTGGGGTAGGAAAGAAAGGAGAGGGAAGAATTTCCCACCATATACATCTCTCCACCCTGAAAGCTAAGTTGTGCAGCATTTCTAATGCCAGAAACAAGACCAATAAGTCCAACGCCCTGTAAAAGGAGATGATTAAGACTACAGAAATGTTTATAAAATGGTCTTTGCTATTTTGAAAGCAATTTCCTTTTATCCCTCCATGTTTTACAGATGCTGATGTAGAGGCCATGTGGGGTTGCTGTAGCTGTTTCTTTTCCACTGTCTTTGTATTCGCTTCTTCTGGCCTTGCTGAGGCTTTCCTTGATGTAGCTCAGCCTCTGCAGTCACACGTAGCTGCACCTCCAAATACAACTGCATTTTTATGGCTAGTGGGCAGGCTATAAGAACAGGCTTTTACCTTGGTCTAAGGGACCTGCAGTAACTTTGTTAGATCCTGAGCATTTTCAAGGGTAAAATATGGATTTAGGATCCCAGCATTATGAGGATGCAAGGGATTTACCATAAGGACTTAGGCTATTACAAACATATATCACCTGGACTCAGGGACCGGGTAGTCTACCTGGAAAATACCCTATGTCCTTTTGTGTTCCTTTTTCTTACCATCTGGTATAATCTTGTAAAATGATTTTCAAATTTCTGCAAAAATTAAGAAATTAGACTGTTATAACGTAGACCAGGGATCTTTCTAAACACAGCACAAACTGGGACCACAGAATGCTGTTAGTTGGGGAATTATTAGTAGAACTTATGAGCTAGTAGGAGAGAGCATGGAACGGGAGTGTTTTATATATATCCAGGAAAATATGTGGAAAGAATATTGTTACTAGGAACAAAAATTAAGCTGTGCAGAAAGCCACATACCTAGAAAAGAGGGAACTGGATGGCGATGGCAAGACTTAACTCTTCCTATCAATTGGGAATATTTACCATGTTTTATGGTATGTGCCATAAGAGGCAGAATATTTTACTATATGCTGGTTCCCATTAATCTATACATAAGTGACAAGATTTATTTCCTTTCGATAAAGCGCGTGTCTCCAGCATGCCTTTTCCAAGTCTGAATTACAACCAACGATGGCCCAGACTCCCAGAAGAGCGCAGCCCTGGGGCAGTGTGAAGCCCCAGTCACACATGCTTATCATTATAAAGACCCCCTACCCTGCAATACAGGATTTCTAAATTTGTGTTTCATTTAGCTACTTTAAACTGGTTGGGTGATGCAGGGAAAATATGCAAATTTCAAAGTAAATTATTCCGCCTCTTTTTTTTTCCCTAAGTTTGGAAGGTGCAGCATGTAGAGAAGGAAGGGAATGATTTAAACAGTGACACAGTGATCCATTTGCAAAGGCCCCAAACGTTAAGCGGTGCCACTGCCGATTAGGTACCACGAAAGGTTTGCTTGAACGTCAAGAATTAACATTTCTGCTTAACTTACTGAGTACGTGGTTTCATGTCAGGTCTGTTGCAGGCACCAAAGGCTTTCTGATTTTACATAATGATTTATATTGTGCTTTGAGTCCCATTGCAAAGCAGCGATATAAATACACTCCCAGGCCCTTTTTTGCACACAGGTGTAATTTTAGCTTGTTCTTCTTACAGCACCTTGTGTCCACACAGCCCTTTCCTACAGCAAATGAGCCAGTAACTCACCGTGCAGGAAGGGGTGCTCCTAGGGGCAGGAGCAGCGCTCCCGGGCAGCCGGTCTGCTTGTGCTGGGCTTCACGGGGAGCCTTCCCTCTCGTCCCGCTCCTGCCCGCGCCCCTGCGCAGCCCCGTGTCACGTAGAGCTGACCAGCAGGTCCTTCCCACTCCAGGTCATCTGTCTGGCCCACCCGCCCTCTCGACCGCCCGCGTGTGCGTGCTCACACAGGGATGCCCTGTGTTGGTATGCGGCAGCAAGGACGGGATATACCTCGTGTCACACAGGTTTTAGAGTCACCACTTTTACACCAGGAGCCCAGCAGAATCTCTTGACTTTGGGCTCAGGGAGCTCCTTTGGGAGGGCCTTATGTCAAGAGCAAACTCACCCAGGGGCAGGTCTGCAGGAGCAGGCCCATGGCCCCAAAGAGGAACCAGGAAAATTAAAGAGGAAGAGCTCCAGCTGAGTTGGTCAAAGGGCAGACAAGGACAAGAGTGTCACTAAGGGCCCAGATCTGATCCTCACCTGGAAGAACATGCTCATTCTGCGGCAGCGATACGCAGGAATACCTGAAGGTACTTCAAGACCTATAGAAAATTGTGTTGACCCCACATGTACTATCATCTGTAGTCATCATGGGCTTTCCCTTGGCACACAAGATCCAGGATAACACAAAAAGCTCCTCCGCTGTCCAGGGCAATGGAGGTCCCCAGCAGTATGTGCTTGGGTACCACCCCAGCACACCGGGCGCTCCGGTGCGGACGGACAGCCACCGTGCGAGGTGAAGCCAGGGCTCTCCTTCCACGTCCTTACCCTCATGATCCACCCAGCAGGTTCAGGCTGTAAAATAAAAATAAAAAAATCTCATTTTTTCTGCAGGATCACACCCCACCACCAGCAGCACATTTGCAAATCCATTTTTCTGAGCTGTCTCCTACAGCCCAACTCCTCCTCGCACCAGATGTGCTACAGGAGTTAAAAAATTCAAATGTGTTGTATGGCCCAGATGTTTTTCATAGTGTAAGAGAATAGAAAAAAGCATTACATCTGTTGTCTAACACAATTATATAAAAGTGCTCAGTCTGGGGGCAAATAAGTTGCCCCGAGCAGGTTTCTGAGAGCTATTTCAGGCTGCTATAGCCATCTTAAAGTATTATTTGCAATGAATTGAAATTGTCAGGGTCAGAAAAATCCATGCGGAATCCTACTAACTTTGCAGTGGGTTTTCTTCCAAGGCAGTATTTAAAGAAAAGGCTGCTCTGCTCTGCCGTTCGAGTTACAAAATAAGCAGCCTTACCACTGTTGTAGGATCTTCATTAAATCCAGACATGAGTGCCAGTCCACAGCTCTGTCTTCCTGCTTCCCCCATATTCATGGACTTCCTTCCCACTAATCCCTTCCACAATGGCTTATCCATCCTTTACACCACAATTCTCAACCTAAACACCCCACGTCACCAATGTTTTCACATGGGAAAAGCAATTTGGAAAACATTACCTCAGAGCAAACCTTGGAGGGGAAAGGTAGATGAGAGTGTCCTCTCAGAAGTGCAGGAAAGAGATGCTTTATCATTATCAGCATGACAGCTTGTACTGGGAAAGAAGGCCAGGCCTTCATAGAAACCAGTATAAAAATCTACAACCGAATCCCTTGGGCCACTGTCATGGGACCAGTGCATTCCCTGTTCTCAGCTATGCTCTAAGTGAAATGAGAGCAAGTTACAGCTCCTTTGACCCTGTCTGGGTCCAAGGATTTTATTTTATTTTATTCTGACCATATTTTAGTATCTGGTGCCTCTTTTCTTTTAGTCTGCCCTGTGCACACCCCACTGTGATTCAGGTCTAACCAACTTATTCCTTTCTTTTGTTCAGAAGCCCACTAAAAAGGCTCACCCTGGGGAAAGGCAAGTAAGGGCTTCCAGGATGACTGGAGAAAAAGAACAGTGACATATTTGCACCATCCCCTCATGAGATTTTATTCCCAAGCTACGTAGGGGCCATTATGGGAGGCCCAGAAGAATCACAGAAATGTATTAGTTTGATCCCAAGTCTCAAAAACTCCTCTAGTTGCCCCGGCCTTTCTGCGCTGTGCTCGGCGCAGCACGCTGGCCAGCAGGACGCCGCAGCTACGCTGGGTGCTGAGCGGCTCGTGAGCGTGCCCCCGCTTTCAAGAACACTGCTGGGCAGAAAAAAAAAAAGCAGATCAAAGCAATATGATTGCATTTCATGTTTGCTGCAGCTCATTCCTGAAGCTGGGGTGAGTAGCCTAATCCAATGTATCATTCCTGTGCAGGCAGACCCTCAGGCTGGCATCGTGTCCTGTGGAGCCCTGCTCCGGAGTGAGCAACATCTGCTACAGGCTGCCCTAGGGCTTGGCTCCTTATTGCCCTGCTCCTTTCCACCTTTATTTGAGAGATGCTTTACACAAACTTTGAAGGCCAAAATTCAGTCCGTTTCAGCCCCTTCGGGCGCTCACGCTACTGCCATGGCCTGCACTGCTTGATCTTTGGATCCGCACTCTGGACTTTTAAAGATTAAAAGGATCCGATTTCCAGTGATTTAGCTTCAGTTTTGCATGTTCTTGTTTTTGCAAATATAAGCCTACCCGCTTACGCGTTTCTCCCCCGTTTAATCAGTACATCAGCTGCTGATTACAACCACTGCCAGACAGTTAGGGGATGGGACAATTATTCTCACAAAGACTTTTAAGTCCAGACTTTTAACCTACTGGGTCCAGCCTGGAGCAGCTGCAAGAGCTCGAGTCACAGCTGCCCTTTCCCTATTGCAGCTGCCGAGCAGCTCTTCTGATGGCCGCCGACTTTGTTGCTAGGGCAAGAGGAAAAAGCTACTTTCTTATCAGGAGTTCACAGTAAAGGCTTCAACACACCTGACTTGAGAAATCTGGGGAAACCCCAGAGCCCGTTCACACCCACTTTGGACACATTCAGGGTAGCCCGGGGGCTGCTCTACCTTGCATGCAGCCAGCAGATGAGTAAGAGAAGCAAGACAAGACACGAAAGCTTTTCCTGGGTGTTGGTTCTGGCAACTCAGCTTGTTGTTAAAGACATGTAGACCCACCGTCCTTGCAGACTGCCGACCACGAGGGTACAGCATCTCTCTGGTCATCCCAGTTCACATGGTCCTGCTGAGAAGAGCTGGGCAGATGCTCCTTTTGCAAGGTACTTGATGTGCATTGATTCAGCTAGAAGTGAAATCAAGCAGGGAACGACCAGCCTCTAGAGCTGCAGCATCTACTGAAGGAAAGATCATTTTCAAAACACAAAAGCTTTTTTATTGCATAAAAGAGGGCAGAGGAATACCTAGGAATACTTTCCACACAGTGTCTGACACTGGGATGGTTACTCCTACAAGGATACCTGTAGCTGTGTCAGATTTGAGATCCAACAACTCCTGGTGTCCAAGTAATTCTCTGCTGAAGGACATCTTGCTATGGCATTCCTGAGGTTTTTGCTGTCTTGGAGCACAGCTTCACCAACTCCCTTGGAATAACATCCGAAGGTAAATCAGAGAAGCAAATGTGCTGCATATTGTAAATAATTAGTTACTCTACTGAGGAGGAATAAAAAATATGATGTCCTTTCCAAGACACACTTATGACTGTTGGCCTGTACCACTTCACAGCAGTTCCCAGGGAAAAGATTGTATGATGGGAAATAAATGTTTGTGGCCAGCACATTAGCTCAGGCTTGTGAGTCCTGGGTTTTGCTGTGGTCCCAGAGAGGTCACGAACAGCCAAGCGTAACTTGAAACAGTCTTTGTGTTGTCTGATTTATGGGAAGAACTGGCCTCATCTTCACCTGGCACTCCACCTGGAGCTAAACAAAAGTGATTTAAGGCCTTACTACCCCACACCTCCCTGGTTTGGCTGCGAGTACTGCTTCTTGCTGTCAAGCAATCATCTGCACTGCTGTAGTTTAGGGCTATGGAGTCATAGCTGCAAAGTTTTATCATTACTAACAAATGTTATTTGCAACACAGGATATGCAGCTTTCCTGTATGGATGCCTGGGTCTTTACTCCCTTCAATGCTTTCAGGATTTGGGTACTGTCACTGAGAAAACTCCCTCTTTTTGCCGTTTTCTCCTTCCTGGGCTCAGCCAGAGCCTGAATTGTGAGATTCAATAAGGGAAAGCAAGAAACAAAGTGATTTCATAACCCCCACCCCAGCCCCCATCCTTTCACAGGACCTGAACATGAACAATTGCAAGCTGTAGGGGCAGGAAATTGTTTCAGGGGATTTGTGCTGACTTCTCTGAAATGTTTGCATCCAGCTGCGTAATCTGAAGTTAGATCAAGGCACCTAGCAGCACAGTGGCGGAGGTCCTTTTGACAGGCACATGAGAGGGTCCTTCAGTGCAGCGTGAGATCTGCCAGGTTTGTGGACAGTGCACGTGTTCATGTGCCCAAAGGTGAAAAAGTGCGAGGAGAGTAACAAAAAAGACAAGTGAGCAATGGCACAGGGGGGAAAACATGCAAATGAATCCTGATCCAGAATAAATGATAAAGGAGAATGTGGAAAAACAAAGGAAACACATAACAAATAGATATATTTATGAAATATATCTATATATGTATATATAGATATATATATATTATAGATAGATAGAAATAGATATAGATATGAAATATACAGTAATGGCAGTAAAATATCCTATCCCTCATCTATACTCTTTTTATTCCAGTATTTCCTCCTATGTCTCACAAAGATTTGCCAGCTGGTAGGAACAAAAGGAAAGCTATCTCCTCCTCAGTGAAGGCAGTGCTTTAAACTTTGGTGAACTTGGGTTCTTCAAAGTTCTTTTTTATTATTATTATTTCTTTTGGGCTTGTAGGCATGATGTTTATCTCATCCACACATAGGAAGAGGGGGAGGAATGGGTAGGCTTGACTTGTGCTAACTGTTGGCAACAGTTGTCTAATTTTTTGCAACGTGCACCCAAGTACCATGAGACTGAGCAAAATATAAATAAATATGCTCTTTGGAAACCTTGTACATCTTTATGGCCCACGATACCTTCAAATCATGAGAAAACACATGTTTGCTTGTTTGTTTGTTTAAAAAAGATTTTGGTGGCAATGCTACCTCCCATTGCTGTAAACAAGGTCAGGAGGCCAAAATTAGTCTGTCCTATTTTGCACAAAATAGTCAACAACTTAAGATGTTTTTGCAATAATCAGAAAATTATTGACCGGTGTCAACACCCCCTTTCTGATAAACTGTTGAAATGTTAATATTCTTGGCAAAATTGTTTTTGCTCTAATTACTGTATCCATCTGCTGTATAAGATTGATTATACTGTGAGAATGTTTGTTCTCTTTTCTCCTGCAATGATGGGCCTCTCCTGGCGCAGAAATAGTCCTGCCTCATCTTTACACAGAGACGGATGTGCAACAGAAATCAAACCGACCCTCAGCCCCAGTAAAGCTAAATAAAAAAAATCTTTGAAGGAGTTAATACAGTAGACATTACCTGGCTCTTGGATGGACCTTCCCTTGGAAAACTACTGTCCTGGCCCAGAAGAAAACAGCTGGCTTCCATCCAGCAAGGATATCAGTGACCAAGAAGGCCACCAAAAAACCTGGAAGCCCCCAAATCCTGGCACTTCAGCGGTGTTACTGATTCAGCTGCGGACAAGTTTGGCTAGTCGGCGACGCCAAGGCCCCCCTGCACCAGCTCCTTGGCAAGAAGCATCTGCGTCGTCCGAGGAGCCCAGCATTCCCATCCTGCCTTCTGTGAGCACCTGCAACGGCTAATGGTGCCTGGATTGCACTGGTTGTTTTTGTAGCCAACATACAATATACATGCTACCTTTGGCACGTGCCAAGAAAGAGTTAGTGTAAGGAGATAGCTAGCATTAATCATTATTAAAGCTGACCAGAAAGAATCAAATCGAGGGTAAAAATATTTTGGGGGGAGAAAAATGTTTTCACGTGGAATATCTGGAAGAGATTCAAAATTGCATTTAATTTTTGAACGGGCATTTTAAAATACCTGCACCAAAAAAAAAAAAAAAAAAATTCATGCAAACTCGAAAAAAGCTTCTTCTTCAAACATTCCTACATAGCAGATGAACTTTTCCATTAGAAAAATTATGCTTTTTTTTCCTTTTTCCTTACACATAGCAAATACATTTATTTCGGGAACACATTTTTCAGCACAAAAATGGCTATTCTTTTCCAGATACTGAGCTGTGTAGACATGTCTTGGGCATTCAGAAGCCATGAAGACTCAGGCTGAGATGGTTTTAGTGTTTTTTACTTAACAAAAAGATTTAAGGCCTTTGTAGAAATCTTCAAGTTCTTACCTCCATAGGGGGCTCTCGGGGCATACGCTTATCCTTGCAGAAAGGAACTTGCAAGACAGAAACTTCCAAAATAGCAGGACTTTCTAGATGTTGAAAAGATGGCTTTTTCATGGTTTTAGATTTTGAACGTATGAGTACTTATAGCTTCTTCTGAACTGCAATGGAGCCCAAAAGCTTCTGATGGATATTCATCCCCACCTTCACGCCATCCCTTTATTTGTGCCAGCAAGGAGTATTAACGTGTACATAGCCAATAGAGGCCGTTTCCAGTGCTTCATTTAACGTCCTGTGCAGGCATACCTTAAGGAGAGTTTAAGGAAAAGAAGAAGACTGGCAAAAATAATGTTAATAGATTTACTGGATATTGCACAGGAGAATCAAAATTTTGAGAGAAATTCCTCCACTGAAAAAAGGTCTTGTATAGTAGTGTACAGTAGTTTTCTTGGTGTGCTGTTGTACTGCTTAGTGATTTCTTTCAAGCCCAGGAGTTTCAATGTGGAGAGGGCAACTGCCATCCAGCTGTGACATTACAGCTCGCTCTTGTTCCCTGCTTGGCTTCTCTTCTCCTCCCACCTCTCACAAACGGTTCCCAGCTCTTAGGAATAGTCAGGATAAAGTCATACCGCTATACTCCCCCTGCCCTCCGCAGGAGCGGTCCACCAGAGGAAATACAGGAGAAGTTTCTCCAGACTTCTTACACATTACAGTTCCTCGGCCCTGGGCACCCAGGCACTTCCCTCTCGCTGTCCAGTCAGCCACCACTTCCAGACAACGGCCATGGTGTCCATGTGTCCAGTGACCACCCTTCAAAGGACTTTCCACCTGAGCAGGTATCACCAATGCCAGGGAGTGACCCTTTCAAAATGAACAAAGTTGGAATTGGGAGCCTTCGAGGTAAAACTTGGGTGATTTCTGCAGCCAACAGCAGGGCTAACCAATGATGCGTTTAGCTGACAGCTACTTTTAAACGATTTTCAGAATATTTTCAAGCTGTTTTTCATAATGCATTTGTCTTCATCCCCTTAGCCGCATCTCTTTGAAAATGCCAAGGAGAGTCCTAGCAACATCATACGAAATTCTTCATGGAAATAAAGTATCAGAATAAAGATCTCTAAATCTTGGGCTGGAGAATTAAAGGCCATACTCTTTTCCTAATGCAAATACTTAAGAAAAAGACACTAGCAATGATAAAGACCCAGAGTGCAATAAGGATCTACCGAGACATCCAAAAGTACCAAGAGTTTCTCTAAACATCCAACTATTGAGATGACTCTTTGCACAGGGATCTGAATGTTTTCGCACTGTGCCCTGCACAAAACAGGGGTAGGAAGGCAATGCCCGAGTTAGCCTTGGAAATGTCTGTCTGCCTGCAGACTCAGACTGACACCCGGACGCTGCCCCACACTGGGGGACTCTTTTAAAATAGTCCTGCCTTTACAGGCGCACTGGATGTAATGCAGTTTTATTTTTAAATGAAATCTTTGATTACGGAGAACAATCCCATGGCTAGGGATGCATGCTGCTGAACCACAGAGCCTGTGGGGGACCATGCTTATCGCAGCAAAATCGCCTTCTCAACTACTCAGCATTGCTGCCGTGTCATGTTACAGTAATAACTGCAGATGAAGAGCTTTTAATTCATTGATAAAAGCAGAAGGCTGGAGTAGCTGGCTAGCTGTAATGAAGCTTATTATTCTGCAGCTAATTTGCCGATTATATTAGAGTTTTATTTCTGAGCACTTGTAGCAGAAGACAGCATCATCAACATAACACCTAAATGCAGAAGATCCAGGGAAGAATGTTAATGAGTTATCACCTACGGTTGTAAAGGTCTCCCTTATTAATAGTGAGCAGCCCTAGATCAAAAATGCTCCCTGAAGAGTGTGCAACTTGTGCAAAATATGATTACTCACTTGGATTATAACCAGAAAGTAATGGCTAAGTAAGTCGTGTCTCATTTAAAGCAGTGTGGTTCCTTTAACAACAGTAAGTGGGCCAGGACTCAGCTCAAGCACCCTGGTCCAGCAGTGGGTGCATCCCCAGATGCCCCAATCAGAGGCTAAGCCTGGTCCTGGGAGGAAGGCTGTGGATTAAAGGGCATCCTGCTTCTCCCTGTTTGCTTCCTTTCAGCTCCTTTGTTTCCTTATCTCATAATTTGGAGGCCAGGAACCCTTGAGCCCTGCTGAAGCATGGGATCTGTTTCTTCCTAGAATCTTCACCACAGCAATCCAAAGGCCTCAGAGAGGATATTGGAACATCTCTTTCTGTGGCAAGGAATAAGAATATTGTCATGATGAATGCACGGGTAAAGACTGATGTATATGACATCTGTGTACACATCCATCACTTAGATCCAAGTGAATATTCAGTCAGTTAAGTGCCTTCTGGTAATATTGAGGCCTCCTTGTATTTTCATAAAATTCCTTCAGAATCTCAGTGGGAAAAGGAATTCTTCCTTGTTCTGTTGTTCTTACCACATCCCCTACTTTCCCCAGAAACAACTGCAGCTTCTTCTGCGAGCTCATGAGAACACAATATCATTAAAAAAATACAGTGTCTGCTTGGACTTCCCCCTAAGAGAAAAAAAACAGGGCACACTGAGCTTCCTCCTGCCTTAGAGGTAAGGAAAAGCATGCATTGTTTCAGTTGTCTGGAAATTTCCTAAGTATTATTTCACTTATTGCTAGGCTTATGAGAAAGTCACATATCGAGTGAGTCTTTGGCAGGTTTGAGCTATACGAAAGCACTGCAAAGAGACTGCTGTAGGATATACTTTGGTTCTGTGTGTAGCTACACGGTAGTTCAGAGAGGTTATTTATCCTAATCCACGGAAGCCCATAATTGCTTTGCAAGCTCGCTGCCTGTTTGAGGGAATTACAAACCTGAGAGCTTCTCTCCTGCGCTGTGTCCAGCCAGGAGAATTGATCTTCTACCACTTAGGAGGAAAAAAAAAATACAGCAAAACTCTTGTTTCCTTTAAAACACAGTACAACCCACTCAGCAATAGGTACCGCCACTTTCTCTTTCCTATTCATTAAAATACTGCTGTTGAAAAGCTTGCTCGCTCTCCTCGCGGCAGCGTGCTCCAGTTGTTAAAATCAGTTTATAACCGCTGCTCACAACTGATTTGTGAAGGCACTAATTGCCTGAGGTATTAATGTCAAATCGAGGGGCCCTGACATCGCAGAACGGCCGCGGCGCCGGCAAGGGCAGCCCTGGCCTCCCGAGGGGCGCGTGGGCCTCCCCACAGGCAGCCCTGGCCTCCCAAGGGGGCGCGTGGGCCTCCCCACAGGCAGCCCTGGCCTCCCGAGGGGCGCGTTGGCCTCCCCACAGGGTGCCGGGCCCCCCAGGACACCATGGGGGGGCTGTGGCTGGGGGCAGCGTGGCCGGGGGCTCCTCAAGGCTGCTAGTTGCCCATCTCCAAGGGCAGCCTCCCATCTGGCCCCCATGGTGCCGGGGCCCCATGGGGTGGCCTTTCAGCCTGAGCACCAAGGTCAGGAGGCTTATTGGCTCTGACCCTTGTTGTTTTATTTATTTTTTTAAGGCACCCTCATTCAGTTCCACTCTAAACTGTGCTGTCCATGCAAGGGCCCCATGTCCCCATGCGGGGCCGTGCTTCCGTGACCGAAACGTGGTTGGCGGTGCAGGAGGAGGCAGCTAACATGCAGGAGCCACAGGGATTCTGAGAGAGAGAAATTGCCTGAAAAACAGCTGAGGAGATGGACAGGGATGGCAAACTCCCCTGCCTGAGCAAATGTCAACGAACCAGCACGACCTCTTCTGCACATAGGATATTTTGTCTATTAGAGACCAATCCACGTAGCCACAGGCAATCTAGACTCCTTAGGGAAACAGAAGGTTGCCTACTTAGACTTATTAGGATGGTAAATGGCTGAGCAGCTGGATGAACAGGCAAAAAATAAACTACCTGATATTCTTCCAAGTGACATACAGAGCCATCCTCATCCCTCCTCACTCCTCTTTGCTTTGCAAGGCCAAAGGGATTTAGATGCTTGATATTCAGGAAATAGAGGTCCAAATCATCAAAATATAAACATGCAGTTTTGAAAGCTAGGTCTTAGTAGCCACAGTAAAGTAGGTAAAGTAGAACTGCTGAGACATTTTGAAGGACATATTCACAGTGGGCTGGCATATCTACAGCAGTGGAAAACATAGGAGTAGCACCATTTCCCTCCCCCTGCCCCCCAAATCTGGTTAGATCCAGGTAGAATATAACAAAATACTTGATAACAATGCGATCTACTTCAGTATGAAAAAAAAAAAAACAGCTTCTACTGCTCAAATCACAAGTTTGGACACTCCAAGGCCTCTCTGTATGATCCCATAGCTAACTGAAGAAACACCGGTGTGTCTTGTACTATTCACCCAACTGTAACAACATTTTAAGGACTTACAACATCCATATGCAATATGGCTAAATCACACTAGAGTATAATTAATTTTTTCTGTTTTTTTTTTTTTTTCCATCAAAATAGTATTTTAGCAAATCACTTCTTCTGGTATTTATGGCTCTGTGCAGATCTTTTCTCCAGAGTGTTTACACGTGTTTTAGAACAGAGCATTATGTATGAGCAGCTGAAAGTTTCTTCTTGCAATCATGCCTTACCTTGAACTCATGTCATGTAAGTTCCTTCCATATCATTGAAACAGTCACTCGATTCCCTTTTCTATCATTTCAGTATGTATTTTGTTGTTGTGTGTTTTCCTCGAAAGAAACAAATTCTACTCAGCAGCATAGACTGCAGTTTTCTTTGCATCTTTGTGCTGGTAGAAGGTTGAAAAAGACCCTGCTGGATTTTCAGTTCATCTCCTGAAGTTTCTTAGTCTGTGGTCCTCACACATAGCAGCCAACATTTTCCAACAGACTCTGTAATGGTAGTCATCTGAATCCATATCTATACGCATAAATAAAGTTAGCCCTGCTTTTCAGAGGACTCTCAGATCCCATCAGTGGGCGTTTTTATGGACAGAAGACTGAATAAGCATTGCAGGATTTAATTAGTACTATTACCCAAAGGAGTGCTTTAAAGATGGCTATATCAGAGGACGCTGATACAGTTCAGCAGATAACTGTTTCTTTTTTCACTGTGTATAAGCTTTCTGTGATGTTAAAGAGAGGAGATTCTTCTTGCTTAAAAATTAAGTTCAGACATGCACTGCTTGAAGTGGCATTTATCCAGTTAATATGTTATTCATTACAGATGTCAGTATTCACAAGAAATCACACAAAAATATAGTCAGAATAAGAAAATGTGCGTCTCTTCAGAGCTCTGTTCTGCTGACTTAGTGGAAGAACAATCAAGGACAGTTAAAAACACCTCTAGGAGTTATATGTAGCACAACCCTATAAGGCTTCTCAAAAGCAAAGGCACAGTCCTGTCCTCCGTGGGCTACATGAGAGATCTCATCACACATATCCTTGAAAAAGGAGCAAGTCTGAAGTCAAAAAACACTACAAAATTTATGATCGTCTTCAGCTGGTGCCTCAGCCTGTGTAAATCAGTATAGCTCCACTGATTTAGATGGAATGACACTGATTTACACAGGCTGTTGAAAAAATAAAGTGGGGGAAAGGAGGTTTCCAAATCTGTGGCCACATTGCAAGGTATCCACACTGCAGAAAATGAGCCAGTGAAATTGGCATTGATGTTTCCCTGCAGGAACAAATAGGAATTTTGTCGCTTAACAAACAGCCCCAAAATAGAAAAAAAAAAGCAATTTCAGCTTAGGAAGTGCCACAATGACATGTTAAAATATGACTGTAACAGAGTTAAATTACATGCATATGTACTGCTGTGATAGTTTGGGTTATCTGTTTTTATACAGCTAATGATTTCAACTTGACATTATGAACTCTCTTTATACTCTCGATCTTGCTGTATTCTTAGATTTTACTGTATCCCTATATTTACTGGTAGTGAGGCTAGGAAGTCTGATGCCTGGATGTCTGCTGTGAATGCAGGCATTACAGTGATCGTAAATGAAATAAAATAAATAATCGGAGCAGACTGGTCCTAACAAATAGTAGGATGGCTCCAGAGCAGCTTTATGTTGAATAAGATTTGTTGCAGTGAATTTTCTTCACTCAAAAAAGAAAACAAAGTCAAGAGATGTGAAACAAGCATTTTAAAAGAACAGATGTAAAGAAAAAGAGAAGAAGAAAAAAGAACAAATATAAATAATTTTATGATCAAGAAGAGAAATTTGACCCTAGGAAGGTTAACAAGTTGCAAAAGGGAAACTCTTAGGGTTCCAAGATGGACCTTGACCAAATTCAAAAGACCACTCAGGAGAAGGGCAAGAAACCAAAAAAAAAAAAAAAAGCTGAATTCATTTTGCTCTAAATTCAGTATTTCTTGTCCTGCACAGTGAAGAGATCTGTATTGAGAACAAAAAAAATGCAAAGCACATGGCTTATTTATTTCAACAAGTTTTGGAAGGAAGGAAGGAAGGAAGGAAGGAAGGAAGGAAGGAAGGAAGGAAGGAAGGAAGGAAGGAAGGAAGGAAGGAAGGAAGGAAGGAAGGAAGGAAGGAAGGAAGGAAGGAAGGAAGGAAGACTACCTTTGGAGGAGGTCAAGGTACCTTACTCATGGTTAAGTCAGGGCCTTGGCTTCCCAGTTCCTATAGATTTTGTTGGACATGCTTCGCCCACCTCTCCCATCACAGCCCCATGCACTGGTCAGGTCAGAGGCAGTCTGGAGGCAGCTGTGCAATGTCTTAGCTCTGAGCGCGCATCAGAAGTGTGCAGCCTGGAAAGCAAAGGCTGCACCAAGGAATTTGGTCAGTGCTGCCCTTATTTCCAACCTGTTTTCTATGTTTTTGGGAGTCAGAAAAGACTAAGGCATCTTGAATGTAATGAGGCATATAAGTCCATGGGAGTCTGTTTAAGAATGAGGAAACCTATCTCTGTACAAGGTAACCTAACAGGGAGCCATTTGAAAAATACAGCTTCATGGTTTGGGCATAGAGAGCGCTCATAAGAAGTGAAGCCAGTAAGGATTGCAGACAGGACTAGTGCCTGCAATACGTATGCAAGAGACAGATGAAAGATTTAGTAGATAGATGGCAAAACAGGTGACATGACTTCTGATTTTGACTTATGGAAATTGATACCTCTGCTGAAGTACAACCTGTTCTCCAAATCCTGACATTAAGACGAACAGCCACCAAACAGCAACCTCTAGCATTTGGTATTTGCAAGAGCTCAAATATTGATTGCACTACGTATTAATGAGTTTCATTCATAATAAATACATTGTATGTTTGCACAGAGGAGGTGTTTTCTAGGGGAGGCATTACATGCTGTATTAAACGATGAATAATTTCTTAATCTTAAATGTGAGTAAACAGCAAGTGTCACAGCTATGAGCAATTTCAGGAAGGTGCAAGTGCAGTAAGTTTTGCTCCAGCACACCTGGTGATGCACCTCTCACGCTAGGTAAAGCTTTTCTTGATAACAATTGCTATATGTGAGATGTTATGAGCTAGAAGTTTTGTCATAATAAGTAACAGGTAGAGGCTTTGCTTCTCAGGCACTAAATTCCATGTTCCTTGATTGAAACTTTGCAGCTGAGTTTCTTGTGGCAACTTTCTACACTGCTGTTTTGGACTACTGCTGCTTAGGAGTGTAGTTACTTTTACAAAGTCTGGTCTTGGCTAAAAGCACATTTTTTATTCCCCATTTAGATGTATTTCTAAGAAAATATTTATTTCATAAGACAGTCCACACATTTGAAATACAAAGAAAATAATGTATCATAAAAACTACACAGCACAGGCTTTTCAAAACTGGATGCATAACATTAGGTTTCTTAATGACTTTATTCTTCAAACACACTATCAAATTCCCATTTATTGCAATGAAATAGAAGATGAGGTCTTGTGTTTAAGTATTTAAACTTCAGAGCCCTCAGCACTCACTCTTTCTATTTTTTTCTGTATGTTTTTACACTACAGCTTCTCAAATTGAGGTGTCTGATATTTATGATTGGCTTTTAATAAAACAGACAAAAATGGTAAATATGGATAACCAGAACATCTAAATATCAGTAAAAATGACTGCAGTTTTTTCTTGCACAAGTGTTGTTTTAGAATATGGATACTTTGGACTACACTGAAGTGTTGAAGTATTCAGTGTAGAACACCTCCTTAATATTTCCTTTTCTTCACAGCTAGCATCCACGGGCCTCAGTTTGCATGATCCTCCACAGAACAAGCAGTGGACTGTTGAAATATTTGCAGAATAGCCACAAAAACACTGTGAAATTTCAAGGTTACCATCAGTACCCTGTTTTCTTCCCAAATTTCCCATGATTCTTTTGCTAGCAAGACTGTTCTCAGAAGGAATAAAGAGTAATTCTCACAGTTTTGACTTGAGCCCTGCTGTCTAGGTCTTGGGCAGGCAAACATTAGGCTGTATCTGTGAAGTGGCAGCTTCAAAGTTACATTGTTGGCTCCAGTGCAGATCCACTGAGACCCCAAACTCTTTTATTAGCTTCTTGACAGTGGTGGCAGCCTTTTGGATGGGAGCAGCATCACTTATTTTTGAGAAACAACATATGGTACTTAGAATCCAGTGGTTGCCAGCTTTTGATGTAATTAGCCATGATCCCCGAACATCTGCACTTACCAGTTAGCCTTTAAGTTGGGGGGTCTATTGTTCTGCACTGGAATCGAGATCACACTTTCTTTGGGCACATTTACTTCAAGAATGCTTTAATATCTTTAGTTAAAGTTGTTAGCTTCAAAACCCTGCGAGTACTCTGTAGGCAGAAATCCTATTATAGATTATCGCCTCGTCACACTTAAAAATTTCTCCTGAGAATTCCCAGGAAAAAGGCAGCTGCTTAAAAGGCACTGTAGGACAGTCAGGAACCACAGTGCATGGTGGCACTGTCAAGACAGAAATGCCCTCCTCAGAACAACTGTATTTGCTGAATCTTATTTGTACTGTTGATATGGTCAGATTTAGTGTCATGCACACGCATTAGGCAAAGCTGGTAGATTTGTAATAGGGAAAATGGACTTTAAAAACACGAATTAAAAGAGCCAAGAAGATGAAAATATTTCAGAATTTTCCTAAAGATTTTCATTAGAATTTTGAACTGTCAAAAAGACTAATAACCTGGTACCATGAAAAAAGAATTATTTTTTTTTCTTTTTGAATTGCAGAAATAAATTAACAAAGTATTTGTGACCAGTTATAACCTTGGGTTACCAGATAGATTGAAAGCGACA
Source organism: Crypturellus undulatus (assembly GCA_013389825.1). Lineage (NCBI taxonomy): Eukaryota > Metazoa > Chordata > Aves > Tinamiformes > Tinamidae > Crypturellus > Crypturellus undulatus. Next base: position 1,034,376 of record VWPW01030083.1, read on the forward strand.
GTAAGGCAGAGAGAAAAACTATTAGGTAAACAAGTAATCTTATGGAAGCCATATGGACTGTTTAGGCAATTAGGATTATTCATAGAAGAAGAGACTTAAAGAGTCTTTTAGAAAGTCCACTGTCTTTGGTAGCAAGGTTACTCAGGGCAATGAAAACTATTTGAAAGAGAAATGATGCTGGATGAAAAACTGCAAAGGAAGAAGAAATCCCAGGAATAACAACTACACCTAGAGTGGAAAAAACAACCAATACATGAACTGAGAAAGTTTCCCTGGCCATGGAAGTCCAGGAAATACTACTAATTAATCTTGGGACAACAAGAGGAGAAAGGAAAAAGTTGATGTGATGAATACTGGGCATTTGGTGAGTTATCATTCATTTTTTCTAGCTCTATATTTCTAGCACTCCTGCACATAACTAGAGGACATCTAACACAGGTCAAGGAGACTGTTAATACTTGAGGTTGTCAAGCTTAGCAGAAGTAATAGCCCAGCTCCTCACTAAATAAGAGAAGGCTACCCTGTAGTCTATATGATCTTTCCTTAATGTAAGGTGAAGGCTTTCTGCCTCCAACACTCTCAGGACGAGTTAAAGTGCATCTCCTGCAAGGTAACAGCCATACCTTACACTGCACAAAGCATTAATCTCAGGTTAAACACATCACCTACGTGTCAGCTCACAGTCACACACTGGATAATTAACCTGAAAGGTAAGAAGATGCCCCTAGAACAGCCCAAACAGGAGATCAGTACAATGAACCAGCAATACAGACAGTCCTACTGGTTTGCTCACCAGTACGTGCTGGTATGTCTTTTTAGGGACCTCCAAGCAGGATTAGCTTTCATCCACACATTATACCAGACCTAACAGGTTTAAATCCCAAGCCTGATCCATGGTGGAAGCTCATTATGAAGCACATGAATCCTGCCCAGTGACTGGCATCAAGAAGATTAAAATCCACCCATATATGAGGGGTGGAATTTTTTTCCCCCTCAGAGAAGTTTTCCAGGAGGAGGCAAGTTCCTTCAGGTGAAGGAATAGCTGTGCTGAATAATGAGGCCTGCAAAGTGGCAGTCAGCTAGAATCAGGTTAAGATAACTTCAAATGACAAGCAAGACGAGAATGTTTATTTTCCCTAATTTGCAGTGGCTTTTCTATGCTTGGCTGTGACACAAAGAATTGAGCTCTGATGAGCATTGCAAGAAGAGAAGATGATTGTTTTACCAGCTTGAAAGAGAAGGGAATCGGGGGAATTCACTCTTATTTATATTATTATGAAGATCTTTGTTTTTCGGCTGAGAGTAAAAAGACCAAAGGACATTGAAAGCCTGCACTTTTTTTTCCTGCAGCATTTTCATCAGCTGATACAAAGCCGGCCAATTTATTGCTCTGACTGACAGCAGCTGATCAAGTGTTCCCACAGCCACTATCACAGTGTGAAGCATTGGGTTCAAAATGGTGATGGGTTCATTTGCTGTAATTCTAAATGGGACAGAGCTCAAAATCAGGATCTCAGCTCCCTTGAACTCGAGCTGTTCAAAATTCAGATCCATATCAAAATCTTACTGCTCAAGCCCATCACTACTTAATTTACCAAGGCTGTTACTGGCACAGCACTTCATTCCGGCTGTCTTCGCTAGCCCTCACGTGGCAAGCCCAATAAATTATGCAGTTGGGAACACGGCAGCATCCGAAGAGACTGACCCGTGCAAGGACAGGGGTACTGCACACACCGCAGTCATGCAGTCCCATGCTGGGACAGAACAGCCCTGCCCTCCATGGAGAGAGTTGCCACCTCTGGCCCATGTGGCAAATGCTGCCTCCCCTGATGAATGCTGGAGTCACAGGACATTTTCTCATGTTGGGACAAATGTCCCTTTAGTGAAGCCTTAGCTTTTGTGCGTTTACATACACACGGGAGACCGCAGATTGCATAGGTTAATGTCATTGGTATTCCCATTTCTAAAGCAAGCAGGGGGCTGAAGTCCCTCTGACTACCTGAACCTAAAGCCTGGAGGATGGCTAGTTTGGCCGAGATTCAGGAGGTGTATAACACAGATAGAAGTGGGAGCTGTGGGCGTTAGCAGAGCATGCGCCACGACTGGTAGACAGGCAGCATTAAAGCAGTGCTCCTAAGCACCAAGCAGCTCCTCAACTTTTTCTTGTCCTGACTTTCGTTAGAGCAGATCTGCTACAAGGATCCAGACTCTCCCCTGCAAAACCCCTTGCGCAGGGCGCGCTCACAGCCTGCGCGGGACCTGGCGCTGGCCCAGGGTGTCCCTGCTGCTGCGAGGAGCTTCCTGCCGCACGTGCCCCGCATCCTGCACACTCACCGGTGCCGTTTCCACCCCGCAAAGCCCCACAAAGTCCCCTGGGGACTCCTCTCCTGCCTCCTCTCCATCGCCCCGCAGTTAAGTGCTTTCATGTTACCCTTCTGTTCCTCACAAAGCACAAATACTTTGCCAAGGAGCAGAGAGGGACGAATGAGGAGTTCCTGGCTCTGCTCCAGGGTATACCCAGTGCCGCTCTCTTGCAAGTAAGGAGACGACCTTCCCCTTTGCCAAGGGAGTGCGGGAAGGGCTGGTAACGTGTCAGCTTGGGAGCTCTCCCCCATCAGATACACTCCCTCCTTGCACAGCAGGCTCCCTCCGTAGGGAGCATCCCCAGGGACTGGCACTAAACCGTGTGGCCTGTGCTTGCCTCATAGCTGCTCTGCACCTCCTTTGCCATCTGAAGCATCAAGCATTCACCCCGAGTGCCGAGCTACATATGGTGCAAGGTATACATTATTCCACTGGCAGCCGTTACATGACAGTGAAAGTAAAATAAAGTAACAGGTAGATATATTTTTCTTGTTAATCACAAATCTCATTTTCTATTAAAATGTATGAGATGACAAAATCTCAACAAACTCTTTAAAGCTATTACTAGAGGATAAAGTATTCTACCAAAGTATTAATATTAACATCATTAAAAGAGTTTTATCAAGTGTGCCTTTATCTCCAGATTGCAAACAATAGCAGCCTGAAGGAGAGATATGCCCTTGAGTATTGTGGTATGAAAACCAACAGCAGTTTTAGAGCCACATAAAGTCTTCTTGTGGCTTCAAAATTAGGGGAAAAAAATCTTGGAACCACAATTATAAGAAGTAATAGAGTAAATGAATCTATTTTTCATCACCTTGGGCTCTGAAAAGAAAACATTTGAGAATTATATTGATAAGAAAAAGAGCTGAGATATTCAAATGCATTTAATGTAGTTTTAATTGATTAAACTAGATCAGGAGCATTTGAAAAATGCATAAAGGAACTGTTTCTGCATAAATATACAAAATATATCTGCTTCAGAAGATAGGTGCTGCTTTGTACATGTAAGTGGTATGAGATACCTTATTCTCCATAGATCCAATAAAGACTTAGAGTCTAGAATATCCATCGTGTTAAGTTTTTAGGGTGCATTTCTTGACAAGCTGTTCTGTTAACATTACAGGAATGCTTCTCCCTCTTCTGTGTTTCTGGCACATTAAAAATGGGATCTGAGAGGAGATGATGAGGAAAGGTTTGGGTTCTCAAGTGGCAACCCCTGTCAGGTTGTCCCAGAGTTTCGTGGTGTCAGTGTCAAAGCATATGAACCCTGGAAATGTTCCCCAACATCTCTGTATTTGTATTGCCCATCAACAGATCTTCAAAGTCAATACTTTTTTGACTCTGAGGATATGGACCCAATTTAAAAACAAACCCTAACCTACTGACTCACTGATGCCAAGAACATGTTGCGTGGTATCCCTAACACTCAAATCCCAGCACACGTGTGTGTAACAGCCCGCAGTGCCCATTGCTCACTCAGACCAGCATGGCCAGGACCTGGTGCTCCTGTGTTAACTGCCCAGAAGCAATTCTTTTCCCATTTGCTGTCATCTTGTCACTTGCTACTTTGCTGTGATCACATCCGACATAAATCCTCACCGTGGCTTATTTCAACAGATTTACAGAAGGGGTATGTTAGGGAGGAGGGGATGGTCTGCGAAAGACAACAGGGCTAGGCGAAAGCCAGCCTATTCGAGGACCTGCACTATCACCATAATTCCCAGTCTTGACAAGGTCCCTTTAAAATGTTTCTTTGTTTCATGATCATAAACTCAAAATAGTCCCCTTTGCCACATCACTGTAACACTGCTCTGAGATGGGGAAAACACAAGAATATTGTACTGTAGATGTCTGTCTCCCAGCTGCATTGAGTGATGAGGCTCTCTCTTCCCTGTATGTTCATAAGAGGTAATTTCTTCTAGAGTCTCTCCATAAAAAACTCCTTACAGGGAGCCCACCATTAATCTTGAGCACAGTAAGTATTAGCCAACATGGTAAAAAGAACATTAAAAAAAATCTTGTCCCTAAGCTGTGGAAGCCTAAATAATGACAGTAATAGCATAATCTCACTCTCGCACACAAAGTTGTTAACTGACAAAAATAGAGAGTTCATGCAAAGCAGAGTCTACAATCAGGGCAGAAAAGCACAACTTTCTTTACTAATTCCCAAATAAATAACACCGAATATACTGCTTTTAAGTGCTTCATTTATTTTAAAGAAATACTTCTAAAAGAAGTGTTCCAATGACAGACCATGAAGAGCACTTTATAAAAGGAGATTAATTATATCCTGAAAGTTACAAGTGTCATTGAGTAAGAGTACTGCTGTATAAAATACCAATATACCATCCTACTCAACTACTCATTTGGGCTAGGCCTGATCCTGAATTTCCAGCTGAGAACTGGAATTATTTAGCAATTATTTAGCCAAGCATAAATATTTAGAGACAGTTTCTGCTAACAAATCTTGCCTCTAGGAGCCAGGCCCATAACAATATTCTTGGCACTAGTTTTCCACATATAAATCAAAGCCCTAACTTCACACCTTCCTTATTTCATTTTTACAATTCTGTAGAATACCCAGTCTGGTTTATTTATGTGGCACTGCATCTAGGATTCTCTGCACGATGGCTGTTATTAGATCTAATTCTGGCTACACTGATGACATTACAGGCAGCCATGAAGTATTAAGAGGACAAGAGAAGCACTTAGTAACAGTGGTAAAAAAAATACAAAACAAAACCAAAACTAATGTTTTTCTAGATGAGAAAAGTACAGAAAAAGAGAATAAACTCCCTTCCCTCATCATCTGCAATCAATCTCTGTGTTGCTTCCTTCCATCCTATATAGAGACAGAAATCAGGGAGCAGCAAGATGCAGCAGGAACTAAACCCACTAGTTGCATGGGGACAGGGCAGGGTGGCTCAGGCAGGGTGTAGCTGGGACCTCATGGCAATGAGGGCAGTGTCGGTGTGGGGGCGATGGGCAGGCAACCAGCCTCTCTCCTTGCGTCGCTGAGATGAGTTTCCCGGAGCAAAAGTAGAGCAATTCCCCTCAGATGATTGCGCTTGAATGTATCCCTCCCTACCTAAAAAGCCAGCTTGAAAGCATCATGGATATCACTGCTATGAATCATGGAGAGCACTGCTTTTCTGTCTATTAAGCTGCATAGGACAACTATTCGGGGCATTCTGCAAGTGTTTCACCTGCCTCTGCTGCAACCTGGACGTTTTCTTCCCCTGTGGAAAAAAAAGCTTTCTTAACAGCAAGCTGATAGCACTGCAAAGGAAATTACCAGCACGTATGTGCCCACTTGCTTTACACATTTTAGACAAAAAGAGAGCCCATCACAAAGTCATTACTGCAGTTTTCCAGAAAAGGGGATGAAACCTTCAAAAACAAGCGACTTTTTTGATGATGGATTTTTCAACGGCATGTGGTGAGTGTTGGGCAGGCAGGGAGAGCAGGGGCCCCAGACCTTTGGACACAGCTCTCCCTTTCCTCCTGTGGGAATCACGCTACCTTCCTTACAGAACAAAGTCATGCCTAAAAACGTGACTCTTCGGGCCTGCCCGAAGTTATACGGTGTATCCGGGAGAGAAGGGAGCAGAAAAGGCCCAAAGCCAGTCCCACCAACATCTGCTTCATTGAAATGGCTCTGCTTCACACTGCTATAGCTTGAACCTTGCAATTCCAGCACACTTTAAATTGGTGGAAACATGCCCCAGCAAAGAGCTCACCAGTTTGCAACTCTAAATGCAGAGGGAAAAGTAGCAATAGCAGCAGCACCACAGCTGAGTTCTCTATAGATGGTAAATAAATCATGGGAACAACAATCCCCAATTTCACATTAATTGTTTGGAAATCTCTACAACATCAAACATTTTGTTAAAAATCTAGAAAAAAAGCTGCATAGCTCTTTTGTTGTTCTTGTTGTTGTTTTGCTTTAAAATGATTTGTTCTAAATACAGCTTAACATGCAGATGACTGGTTTGAGACTAGTGTATTTCTTCAAGACTGAAAAAAAATGCAGTAATGGTTTGTACGAGGATGTCAGCAGGGAGGCTGTTTAATAACAGAGATACCTGGAAGAATACCCAGCACTTACACGTCGATGGAGAGAGCCAGGCCTTGGGGCAGGCCAGCAAACTGGCCTATATCAGATGCGATTTGGACAACAGCACTTTTCAAAAACAGAGTGGAATATTCCCTCTCTGATCATAAGGTCTTATCTGGAAGATAAGAAATAAAAAAAACCCTTAAGTTCCTCACCAAAGACTCAGAGAAATTAATGATTTTCTAATATTTTTCCCTCACTGCTGTGACACTCAGGAAGGAAGAATAAAACTCAGACACAGTTTCTACCTGATCTCCGCTCACGTTGCTCTTTGACACGCACAACCAGATTTTGGACTTGTCCTTGTTTTTTTTTTTTGTTGTTGATCTTTTTGCAATGCAAGCCCATATCTAATTACTGCCCTATAACAACATTTCCCTCTTTTTCAGTGCCACTGCTTTCATATTTTTGTTTTCCATCAAATTTCAATGTTCTGGATCATCTGCCTCCATTGTTCCATAAAAACTACTGTTTTTTTCCCCTTGCTGAAGTGTTTCATACAATTTTCGCTGATGATTCTAGCCTCTCTATAGCCTATTGTAATTTTTCTGTCTTCACGCAGATTTGCAACTTCTTTTGACTTCATATCATCTGACCATGAATTACATTAGCATGCTATTTCTTTCCTCTTCCAAAATGGGTACCTAACACCAGGTCCTTTGTGTAGGAAACAAAGAAGTAGTTCAGAGAAGAAAAATATAACTCATTGATAAAAGCTATCAGAGGATTTCCCTAATTCATTCCTAATGAATGTTACCTTGCCCATATTAATAGCTTTGCCTAAGAGGTAGGCTGTTATAGTTTGGTCCCTCCCACAGTGTTCTGCCAAAAAAGCAACCCTCCAAAATAAGCAATCAAAAAAACTCATCAATTTTTTTTTACAAGTCTGATTCTTGTGATAGTCCTTAATTTAACCTTCTTGGCTAAATTCTTAGCAGTGGAAGGGAAACAAAATGAAGGTCAACTGCAGTGTACCCTTGCTGCTGACTCACTGCTCTCCTCCCACTGCCTTCAGCTGAGCCCGCTCCAGCCGAAGGAGCCTGGTAAACCCAGACAGTTGTGGGAGATGTGGCAAGGGGATCGGGGGACAGGAGCAGTAGCAAAGACTTTTTGGTAGGGGCAGAAGTGGTGTCTGTAACCATTAAGGATTCTAATACAAACTGTATATTCCTTTTAAGCGAAGAATTCCAGCCGCATTTTCTTTCAGTGTGTAGTTTTATAGCTACCTAGGAAGATGAAAAGGGATTGTGTGTTACTTAAATCCCAGGAGAAAAAAGCTCAGAACAAAGTTATTACAGCTGGGAAATATTTTCAGAAAAAAAAAATGGACATTTTCAGAAAAATGAAATGAATGATTTGCTGGTGATCCTTAGCTTAAGTTGTTTTATGGTGCAAGTAGCCACATTGTGTTAAGGAAGCTTTTGGTGTGACTGTGAAATGTGAGTTTACATCTGCGCTGAAACTGAACTGCATGTTAAATCTTCATGAGCTCGTATTAAAGATTCACCAGTATCAGAATATCTACCATCTTGTTCATTTTCTAGTAGTAGGAAATGGCTAATTCTTGGCACTCTCAGGTCTATTTTTACCTGTAATAGGATGTATTCTCCAGACCATGTCGGGTGCCCTAGTGTCCATTCCCGCTGAACAGGCAGACACAAATGAAATGCAAACATCACGTTACCCTGGAGTTTAACATGCTCTGCAAAGCTCCTCGCTCCTATTCCAGCCGCATATCCCAAAGTTAACACATCAGTACCAATGCCCGCTTCAGGAAATATCCTAAAAGTGGCAAAGGCGTTCAGAGAAATACCTCTGATTAATAAAAATTCTTCCTTCATTACAAGTCTGCCTGCAAGCCAGTTGGTGACATGAGCCAACTGTGTCTTGGCTGCCCGTTGCATGCAATAATGTATGGCCCCAGCGTGGGCAGGGGGCTGTAATTCACTTGCAGGACTCTGCTGATGTCAGAAAGCGCCTGAGCAGTTTATGAACAGCAGCAGAGCCTTGAGAGTGAATTACGGCCCTGCATTCACTCCTAGGACATCTGTTGTTGTTCAATATAGAGTATACTTTCTGTAAATTAAAAAAAAAAAAAACTAAAAACTTCACTGAGCCTTCAGTTTCCACAAATCTTCCGTTTTAGAAACCAAGTTGATCCACAAGAGACCTGAAGTTTTCCACAGTGTTATCTTGCCCAAGTGGCCCTTGGCATTTTAACTTTTTTTCTTCAGGGTAGTCAATTAGAATATGGTAGCATAGGTGGCAGGAGGGTTTCTTTCTCATGTTTATCCCTGTAAAACCATTAACTCTTGAAAGACGAATTCTGACTAGATCCATTTATAACCATTTTGGTTTGAGGCTAATCACTTACAATCAATTTTCTTGCATTTTGCCTAATCTGAATGTGCAAGTCCCATGTGATGTCACTTTAATTATATTTTCATCGTAGGCACAGTTACACTGGGGCAAATCCGGAGTAATCGGGTGCATTTAGCCTCCGTGCCAACAATGCAAGTGACTTAAATCCTTGGAGCTCTTCCAGGTTTTTCAGAATTTGGTGCAGAGAAGCTGGTTAGAGCATGTCACATCAAAGAGGCGTTTGCAAAAATAAAATAAATAAAACTTTGCTAAATGTTCTATTTGCGAATGTTTCTGGCCATGTGTCACGTTTGCTGTAGGTTCCCCCCCTCTCCCTCTAGTTTATTGCTGGGGACATTTGCCTGAGAACAGACTATTTGTTACTTAGCAAGTTCATTTGCTCCTGCTGCTCGTCCCGCGCTTGAAGTCACTGCCGTGATTGTGGCATCATAATTAGCAGCTCCGGAGACGACTCTGATGTCACAGAGGACCGTGTGTTATACGGCTGCGAGTGATGAATAAGCAGCAGGAGCAGATGATCTCGCAAGCAATAAAGACCATGTCTTTATGGAAATATCCCTGGAAACAGAAAGGCTGAAATTATATATTAAAGCAATGGAGTAGTTTTAGTACGTTGACGCTTCCCACAAAAATAGCAGCATTTCTTCTCTGCTCTGGGCAGGGAGGAGGGAAGGGGGCTATGCTCCTTTCCACCAGCTGCACTCGTCCCTTGAAAACTACTCTTGAAATATTTCAGCTTTGGTTTGGCCTTAGTGAATGACGAGGAACACCTCAATAAATGGGTGCGTGTGTTCACATCTGACAGTTGCACCAGCAGCCTTGCACCTAGGGCAGGGGGTTCTCCTCCTCCTCGCCCTTCATCAAAGAAATTGCTCCCCTCACAGGTCCCTCTGAACCTGCCACCCCTCTCTGGATGCTTCCTGCTGGCACCGCGCTCTCGCTGCTGCTCCAGGTTGAAGAAATAGTCCATGCCTCTCCTTTCCCTTTTTAACCAGTTTTATTCTCACTTTTACATTCTTCCTTGCTGCCTACGGAAGAGAGGAATCAAAAATAAGGAGGATTGAGTGCAGGTCACTTACATAACAGTAACTTACATAAGGTACAAAAAAGAGAGACGTCTAAGAGACATAGCATGCCACCTTTCTTCCTCTCCATTTATTTGGCTTTGACCCACCTGTGTACTGAAGTTACCCTCTAATCCTCTAAAAACCCTAGGTCTAATTGACAGATAAGACCTTATCTCCATCCCACCTCCACAGCTTTTCAATCTCTCCAAATATCAAAGCTAATGAATTAAACATTCCTAAAAAAAAAGAAGGCTTTAATTTATTGTTTAATACATTCACTGTTGCTCTTTTTATCTGATTGGTTAATCTAACTTAATCTAGTGGGACAAAAAAAAATCTGCTTGGCGCCACAAAATACAAGAGAATGCTTTTCCCGTTCTAACTACAAAGCTTGCTGTTTAATTGTACAAATATTTGTGGGTTTGGCTAAGGTGAGCACTAATTTGTTATTTTAGCAAAAAGCTTCAAATAATTTAGAATGTGCTGAGAAAATATTCCCTGCCTTTTTGCAAACAGTGACATGCTAAATGTTTAAGAGAAACCACCGTGCTACTGAAAGGACTTTGCAAGCAGATGCTTGCAAAAAAATTTAAAAAGAAAAAGTGAAATTTTCGGTGGTTATTTTCTGGAATGTTGAAAAATACGGCCTGCAAGAACCTGCCTTGTGGGCAAACATTCTCACTATGTCCCTAGTTATTTATTTTAATTAGTGTTCGGGGCTTTTTTTAACCTCTGATGAGGGGTTTATATTTCTGAGGGCTTTGCCCTCGCAGTCTCCAAGAAAAAAAAAAGTATCATCTGCTGCGGCTAAAATAAACGGGCTTTGATTGAGGACCTGCTCAGTCCTGCAGCCGCTCAGATCAATGGGGACCCAGGAATTCAGATAAACACCCCAGCCCCTCGATGAAGGTAATTCCAATACAGCTCAGCCTCACGTTGATTACAGAGCACGCTGTAAATGACCGGTTACTGCAACACTTTGTAAGATCAATAGTTACGCAGGAGCAGAGCTTCTCTGGGAAAGCTCCTCCTGCCAAGCCGGAGCACCCCGGGTCCGTGTCTGTGCTGAGCCGACTCCGGCCGTGGCACGAGGAGCAGGCACGTCCTCCCACGCGCCCGCACCAGGCTCCGAGCGCTAACCCGTCTGCCAGGGGGCTTTTGGCAGCCCTGAGGGACCTCTAGGGAATTCTTCCTGAAATGCTGAAACGCTGGCACAAACGCCCAGCCCAGAAAAGTAGGAGATCTGGTGGTGTGAGTGCTCAAGGAGCATCTTTTTCCCCCCACAGGTAAGGAGTTAAGCACACGGTCACACAACAGAAAAACATCTATCTGGAAAGGGATAGGGGAACAAAAAGCAAAAAGAAAGTAACAGCTTTTTAATAATGCCTATGACTGACTAGCAGCTTCCAGAGCAGTTTCCAGAGCACTGTGTCAGCAGCCCCAGTAGGGACAGCATGGGTGACAAGTCACAGCTTTCCTCCTCCAGCCCCCTGACTCTCAAGGATACATATTTCTATGACTAGGGGAGTGTTGGACGTTAGTCTTATGTTGCCTCAGCCAAGAAATCACTGGGCTTGATCATGTTGTTCACTCTCACTGTTACTGCTCATCTCATTGCCCTCTGTTTTCATGGAAAGGCCCTCAACACATCATTACTGCTAGCCGAGGTGCCTGGGAGCCCTGAGCTGCTCCCGTAACCCCGTCAGTCATTCACATCAATGACTGCGATTCCCCAGCCACTGCTTTAACCCGCCACAAGCTCCGTTCCAGGGCTCACTTTGCCTCACCTCAAGGCCTCACACTTGGGATGCGGTGGCACCTCCTCTGCGAGACGCTCTCAGGCACAGCGAGCTGCCCAAGCCTCTCACAGAGCAGCTCCTATGTTTGCCATCTCGTGAACTCCAGCAGAAATAACCTGCCTGGAGATTAAATCTGTTCTTCTATTCAAGTCAGCAGCAAGTGCTGAAAGAGCATCCCTACCCCAGGGGCCTCCAGGCGTTTCCTGAAGCACTCAGCCCAAAGCTGTTGTCTTCATGCAGGCCGCAGCCCCTGCCTTTCCATGGTAGATATTCTAGAGAGAAACCAGAGGTAACTTCTAGAGGTAGATGTTCTAGGAGAAAAAATAAAGATATCAGAAATTGTCACAGTTCCAGAGCCACGTTCCTCATTCCCCACTCTGCCACGTTCAGAAAGAAGAACACAGTTAGGCCTCTCTCCGGCTGGAGAACTGACTGGGGAAACTGTTGAAAATGTGACCAAATGTGATTGAAAAATGTGCAACGTCTCTATGGGGTACCAGGGGGAAGGTAGAGTCCGTGCATTGCTTTCTGGATTTACAATTTCATTTCTGCTCAGCTCAACGGCAAGATGTTGAGTTAGGCAATAGCTGGTTAGCAGCTGGTTAAAACAGAATAACTTACCTACCCAAAAAGGATATGGACATAACTGGTGGATAAAGCAGCAAAAGATCAGTGGAGAGTGACGAACTTCCTCACAGTTTGTGGGCACAGTCACAAACCAAACTGTAACAGGCATTTAAGCATCCCCATGATTGATCCAGTTCAGCAAATGCCCGTAAAATGCACTATCTATTAAAGATAACTGAAAAAAAGTGGGTGAAATCAGGAGGACGAAGGCCCTGTCAACCCACACAAGAGCTATTTTACTGCCCAGGAGACTTTACAACTGCAGAGACTGTAGGCTTACTTCTGTGCTTTCAGAGAGGTCTCTAGTGAGGAATTCAGCACTGTGCCCGTGGCAAGGCCTAGGATACATAGCTGGAGAGTAAAAACTGTGAAAAATGGGCCCAAAGAGTTAGATGTCTGTGTTGAAGCTCCTCCTTCAACAAAATGGGAAGTGTTAAAGCTCTGAATATCAATCAGCACTTCCCACAGGCTGTGGGATTCACTGACAGGATCCTCTAGTGCCTCTGAGACACTGAATCCTTTCTTTAAATTAAAATTGTGACCAACTAGAGGCAGAGCAAATAACTAAGGTAATCAAAAATGAACGACATGACTTTTAAAACAAATCTGCAAAGTGAAATCTACTGTAGAGCACATGAAACCCCCATCAGTTCTGTATTTTATGCAAATGCTCCCCAAAACACTTGCAAATCACAGAAACTATAAAAAAGCACCACAGAGTTCAAGTTGACAATTCAATAGTAATATTGTATAGTATTATAATAATACTGTAACAGCAATAATAACAAACATCCATTGCATTACTATAACTACAGATTGTCTCTGATTGAATGGCATTGAAAACATATGCAAAAAGTTAGAGAAAAAAGATTAAGCAGCTTTTGCTCTAGCTGTTTATGCACAGTACTCTTAGCTGCTCTGTAGCGAATCAGCAGACAGAGAGAGAGGAGGAAGAAAAGCTCAAAATAATAAGCAAATCTTTTTTAAGATGTGTTGCAAAATTCTAGAGATTCAATTGGAAGGGCACTCTCTCCTAGAAAGATGACATCAATTAACTTCCTGCAAAGAACAAAAGAAACTCGGACCGTCTCCTGCAGTTCAGTCTGCTAGCAGCAATTCTCGGTCTTCTCTGTTCTCCACCTGCAGGAAGCTAAGGCTAAGCGGCATGTACTCACTCCCATGCGCCATCCCAAGAGGCAAGGCACAAGCCCAAGCCACAGAGTCATTAAAAGGACTTCTCAAATAGTGTTTTTGCCTATGCTTCACCTCGATGTCAGTGTTCACGCTCCAGGGCAGGTTGGAGCCTGCAGACCTCCCTGCCCTATGAGGGAGGGGGACACATGCTGTGAGAAGCTCTCCAAGATTTTCGGCGAAGTGGATGGATTGCAAAGTTTAGTGAGGCACTGGGTTCTGCAGTTGTTTTGCTTAGAGGAAAATGAGACGTCAAAGCACTCACCCAGGCTGCCACATTTGTCTAAGTTTTCCATGTAGATAATGCAAATGGAAATATTTCTGCTTACTTCCATGAGGCTGGCAGAGCCAAACGACAGATGACACGCCAGAATACAACTTTTTTTTCTCAGCCCAGTGAGTGGTGGCTTCATTTTGTCTGGCCTTCCTACGGTCGCAGTAGGGACAGTTACTCCTTGTCTCCTCTTATTCCTCCTTTTGCATTTCTTCCTGCCATCTTCAGATAACCCCCAAGTTTAGCAGCAGAGTAGACCAACTTCCTACATCCTGTCCATTTTCCTTCCTTGGAAGCACTACTACTTGTAATGTGGTTCCCTGCAAATCCTGCATCTTCCCTTAGTACACAAGTTGAACACCATGTATGGAAATGAGCCGATCAAGAGTCATTGAAACAGTAAAAATATGAGAAAGGATGCATGGAAAAGCGAAGGAATAGTATGACTCTTTCAGCACACAGGCAACTCTTGAACCTCTGTTGCCTGATCTCCTCTTTCTGATAAAAAACAACAGGTAAGTGAAAATCAGAGGATGCCAGTGGGTGTGAATCACGTGGAACACTTCCACTAAAATGAAAAGTATGTCTTGAAAGCAGAGGCATTTAAAAGATATAAGTTCCCAATCACTTTGTCCATCACTTTTTTACATATGCATAGCAATGAACTTTTCTCTTGGGCAACTATTTTACAGTTCAGTACAGATAGAACATTTTTTTCTTTTTTTTTTTTTGAAATATTCAGCCTCAGCTTTCCATTTCCTATAATTATCCCAGGATTCTAAGCTATACCCTAATTATACCCTAGGTATATAATTAATACCCTAGGTATTAACCTAAAATAATCCTCTCCATCCTTGCTGTCTGCACCCATCTAAATCTCTTAGGAGGAAAAGATGTTAATAAAATAGATGAACTGTTGTCACTTTTTCCTGAGATTTTAATAGAAAAAAAGAGAGAGAGAGGACAGCTGAAGGGCAAGCTTCAATACTTACTAATTCTGGCTTGTTTTTTTTCTTTTAATGCAACTCAGCTTTTCCTCCAAATTTTTGTGAGGTGTAGACCTCCTTCTTCCAGTTCTCACTGTCCTCAGTATGAGTGTTCTCCACAGGAACCATCCGTTTTTGCAGCCTGAGTCTCAAGTAGATGTGAGTGAATAATGTCTTTTTCATCCTGAATGTGCTACAGTCCAATATGTGGAGGGACTTCTATATAAGAAAAAGCCTTTGCCCCTTTCTTGTCAGCCTAGAGTTAGCTGCAGCTGTACATATGGAGGAGTAGGGGCTACCGGCTGAAATGCCAAAGCAGACAGATGAAAACCTCCTGGTCTTCTTATTCTCACTTGATCAGTCAACTCTGCAAGATATGACACATACTCATCGATCAGTTCCCAGAACAGCTTGTGAAACAATCGTTTATTTTTGACCAGTCTCAATTATATCTTATCTGCACTAGGTCACACAGCCTATCAAACATATAACTTAAAATAATGGTAATAGGAATTTGGAACTGGCAAATGCAATGTTACAAAAGGTTAGATTTAAATTTCCCTGGGGTCAAAGGTATTTAAGGATAATCTAGACACTGACTTGAAATGCAGCATAGTTAGCTACCAGATGAAAATGATTTCTCTTGCAGCAATTACCATGGTAGTCCCAGAAGGGGTTTGTTATGTTAAAACGGCACTGAGACTCCAGAGCTGTTCACAGGCAGGTTTTTAGGCTGCTTTGGAGGGCCTGCTGTTTGCTTTTGTTGGCAAGCATGACCTGTATGTTTATTTTATTCCTTCCTTTCTTCACATGGTGAATTTTGTTCTCTGCATGTAAGAGAGGATTACAAGCAAGAGATGTTAAAGTTTCTGTTTACCTACGAGGCATGTACAAACAGAGGGCCTGATCCAAACGCCGTTATCATCAATAGAAAGTTGAGTCAGCACCTCTGAAAATCAAGCTGTTTCCATCAAGGTGCCCAAGTACAGCTAACTATGTGTTCTTCAAGGACCAAGTTTGAAAACTTGACAAACATTCCTTAGGATAAGAAAAGAAAATTATCTGTCCCTTCTTTAATTTACCTCTTGAGACTGGATTTTTTTGTTGTTGTTTTTAGGGGAACTTTCTATTTGACTGATCTTGAGTATTAAAATCATATGTCGCCAAAGGTTACGCCACAGCTCTGGCTGGAGACCAGCTTTCCCTGGAAGGATTTATGAAGCCATTCTTTCAGAGAGTCTAAACAGTATGTAAGCTAATTCTCCAACCCACTAATCCTGCTGTGGTGTGTACTGCTCATAATTTGTTTATTTTGGTGAACGTAAAGAATGCAAAACAATATTGGCATCTCATTTGCCAAGAAAAGAAGGGAGAGAAGACCATAGAACAAAGGGGTTGGACCTATAGTGAGGGCGGATAATGATGCGCACTATATCACACATCCTATACAGCATGGAAATAAGTCTTCACTTAGTGCACAGGAGACCTCACCACAGCCCTCTCCAGGGAGTCAGCGGGAGGTAAACAAAGCAAAAGCCTGTGTGCAATACATGAGCACATCCTGTAAAGAGCATATATGGAGGGGGGATCGCTCTAAAAACTGATACTTAGCATGCTAAGCAAACAAACAAGCAGCTGAATACATGTAAATTAGATGAATGACTTGGGTATAGAAGACAGGAACCTCATAAGTCAAATGACTCCCGGCTTCCAGAAGGATTTGCATATTGTGTAAGGAGGGACCTTCTGCAGACGCAGGTTTGCTAGCTGGGTGTGTGCCTGGGGAGCTCTGCCTTTGTGGGACTGACTGATTGGAAGAACAAATGAATAGCCTAAAAAAAAAGAGAGAGAAATAAAGAAAAGCCAAACCACTTTCAAAACTTGCAAATGCAACTGGCTGGCTGCAACATTTCCATTTTCTTGTCTTGCCTGTCGGTAGGCTGGGCTTTTCTGAATTAAGCACCTTTCTTTCCAGTTCAGTTACAGGGAGTATCAGCTGATACTATATAAGTTAGTAGCTGTGAGAAAGAGCACCGTTCTTGTGCTTAGGACACTGGAATCTCACTTATTCATTTTCGGCCTTTGTAGCCCACCTATAAAACCAGCAAAATAACGGTGTGTTTCTCCCAAGTTGTTTGCAAGGGCTTCAGAGCAAGAATTGCCCCTAGTGTTTTTCAGCGCCAGACAGTGTGGCTAGTCTGCTGGGACTCTCTTCTCAAGGCAGAAATGATAACCTTTAGGAGGAGGGCTCCTTCACTGTGTTGTGCTCTGTTGATGCACAGTCAGAAACATGCACTTCGCTTCCATATTCATTACTGTGCTATTTGGAAGGCCCTAGGACGTGAAGCAAACTTTAAGCGGAGAAGATGTTAACAGAATGTATACAAGGAAATCAGTGTTTCTGTCTCCATCTGTTTCTTTGGTAGCAAAAAGCACTAGTGCCTTTGTAGCACAGTCAGTACAGTAACAACTTCTAGGCCCAGTGGGCAGACATTTTTCACATACTCTTTTTAGTTAGACTGTCAGTATTGAAACCTTGCCACTGCTATTCGTAATATGCTTTTATTTTATCTCTTCAAGATAAAATTCTTTCAGCCAACTGCCCGGCAGTTGCCACTGTGACTGTTGATTTGAAGCAAAGCTCTCGAGCTTATTGAAAACCAAGGGGAGAGCCTGTAAACCAAAACAAAACAAAATCTAGACAGTTATTCACCCTGGTTATTTGTTTTTTTAACCCTTCTTTGGTAATCCAGAGAGAAAATACAGCTCCAGTGCAGATGGAGGAGGAGGAGGAGGGGAAGGTGATTTTACAAGCATTTGGGTATCACTGCATCATGTCAGTCCCCAGTTGCACGAAGCAGTAACCCTCAAGTCTTCTTGCTCCTATGAATTAGTGACTATTATGAAGGAAAATCCATAGCAGAAAGCTAACAAACTACTAGCAGGCTTTCCTAAGAGGTGTTCTGTGCAAGCCTCGAAGCAAGGCTTCTAGACCGAGTGGCTCCCTCCTCAGCCTTCCATATGAGCCAGTCTGCATTACAGAAGAGGTTCTTTGGATACCTGAGGACATGGTCTTATGATGTTGCCCATTTGGGCTATCTGCCAGATTGCAGAGAGCCTCCTGCACCATGTAGAAGGCCTAAAAAAAAAAAAAAATAAAAGGAAAAATGGGAAAAATGGAGTTTGTTTTATAGCACACTCCATTTTTTTTGCCAGACTGCCTACTTGTCAGCATCACAATTTACAGCAACCTCAAGCTTACTCTGAATTTTCATAAAAACTTGGAAATATCAGAGCTGGAAGCCATGGAGTTGAGCTAGCGGTGGCAACATTGCTCTCCATATCTGTTCTGATGAGGAAGCGCCCAGAAGGTAAACCAGGGCTGGGAGTGGACATGCAGTTTGCTCTCAGACAAGGTAAAGGAAGAACAGTTTAAAACTTATCAAGTGGCTTCTGCACAATCCTTTGATCTGTTACCCAGTCTATTGTTAACACCTGTGCAATGCTCCATAAAACACTCCCACAAGCCCCGTTTGGTATCTCCAACGTGCAGTCTGTTATATTTCCTGTCGATGATGCAGTACATAACTCATTTAGAGGGGCATGTGAAGTGTTCATGAATGACAAATTAAGATTTAGTTCAAACATCCCTGATGGGGTCTTGGTGCATTTACCAGGTTTATAGATCTGTTTCCTGGGAATGTACCTTATAAAGTTGCATTTGTGGGTTGTTTATTCAATGAACAAAGTGATCCATTATGTTTTTGTCACTGTTTTAGACATGAATGGAGGGTAGGGAAATAATTGCGGTAAATAGCTCTTCTTTCTGATTTTTACAAGAGCAAAAGTTGAAGTACAGCAAATGGAATAATCTGCTCAGGACTGCAAGCTGAAGCAAAAAACATACTCAAGTGCATTTAATTCTCTCCTGCTTCTTCTATCTTGGGAATTTGACGAAACATAAAAATTCCAAAAATCTCTGGTTGATAAAATGTATAATGCAAAAAAGGGACACAAAAATTTAAATATAGAAAATTAAGTTTAGAAACTTTATCTTCTCCAGATATTGTGAAGGGCAGTGAGGAGAGAAATCTACTTATCTTTTTCCATTCTTTCTCTCAGAAAGTCTCTGGGTTTCTTATTTCTGACCAGCATGGAAAGTGGTATGGCTGGTTTAGTGTTTCCAACCAAAAGGGGAGGAGAACATGCAATCTTGTAGAAGCATCCTATTCTTGATGTATTTCTGCTACTATTTTGAAGGCCAAATAAGTTGTATATTAATGTGCTCCAATTTCAGTGAGCATCAGAATCTTCTGATATTAGAGCAATTTCTGCCTCTGATACCAAACACCATTCCCCGAGCACTAAAGTGGGAATATCAGTTTTGTTTGCAGTGCCAGCACAAGTTTTTTTCTACCAGAAGTTCAATGGTATAGACCTCTGCTGGATACAGGCTCTCACATTTTCAGTTGCAGAGCTATTAAGGAATACTTTAAACTGGTGCAAAGACAACATTTTTTCAAAGATCTCAGTCTTTGCCTCTAGACACGCCAGAGGACACAAGCAGGCATTGTTTCTTATAGAAAGCTTCTGTATGTGGAGCTATGTTCCAGGGATGGTCTCAAGCACTTGGAAATCATGTATGAAGTCATTTCCTAGGGAAAAAGATAAATGAAGAAAAAATATCATGGCTTTTTGTGAACCACTGAAGAGTAAGAGCTTACTCTGAATTCTGTAGGAATAAACATGCTCAGAAATGCAGACAGCACAGGTTACTATAGCACTGCAATGGCTCCGAAGGCTGTGTTTTGCATACTCCCCTTGTTTTAGGCTTGATAGTAAACACCAATCATTTTCCTTACTTCCTCTCCCAGTATCGCCACAAAATATTAGCTGATGTAGGTAAAGATTTGTGTCAGAAGGCAACGTGTTCATTCCCTCTACCACAGGGAGCTGTTCCACAATGTTGCGAGTCTCTGATCATTTCACTGGTTCCTGTCCATGTGTGCTGTAGGAGCATCCAGAAAAGCTTACTTAGGGTAAAACCCTTTCCACTTGGACAGTAATCATGTCTGGCTCAGGCAAATTCAGTGGATTTAATGTGGTAAAAAAGCATCTTCCTTTTTCTGAGCTCACACTCTCTCTCAAAACAGATTGATCAATAGAGCAACACAGGGAGAGTGAAGATCTGTTTTCTAAGAGGGAAATAGCTTGTGAATAAGGCACTGGCCTGAAACTCCAGAAAATGTCTTTGCTTATCACATGTTTGCTGACAGAGAATCCTTGCAAAATGCTGGATTTCCAAGAACAGATTGCTGAACTCCTACTTTCATCTCGGGAAAACTGCAGCCAATAAATCATAAAACCAGAATTACAGAGACTTTGTTTTGGGGTAAATTCAAAACTAGAATTAAACATTCCACTTTCAGTAGATAAACCTCTAATCCTGGACTATTCGGCCCGTAAGTGGCAGCCAATAAATAAATTTCACCACTAAAAATGAAGGGCAAGCACTTTGGCCCCACTGCGCTGCCAGTTTTTCTCCCTTTTGCGCACTCCTGCAGTAGTCCCCAGATGCAGAGGGGCTGTGGTCAGCTTGTTCCCACCTTGTGCTTAGTCCCCTCTGATCTCCGGGCAGCTGTGGGCATAGCCTCAATGGATGTGCAAGAGCAAAATTTTAGTTTGTTTAGTTACTGATGAAATTCAAGGGGCTAAGAGCACACCTCTCATTCCAGGCATAATAAAAGGATAGTAATCAAAGCATAATAAAATGCTGAATGCTTCAAACCCTTTCTGCTTCTTGTCAAAAAGGTGAAAGACTAAGATTAAGAGAGCATGGGACACACCAGCCCATACTTGTGTAATTTGGATTTGATCTGTGGTCAGGAAAGATGTTTNAAGCCCATAATTGTGTAATTTGGAATTTGAATTTGATCTGTGGTCAGGAAAGATGTTTTTTCCCTGGTGAGATAGGAAGAGAAGACTGGCTGTTGGGGAGACATTTTGCATTCTCCAACAGTATTTTCCTGTAACAAATGCGCTCACAACCTACTACCCGGGTGATGTCCCTATCCTCTCCTGCTCTCTCCCTATGGCACATCCCAGTTTTGAGGATATTGCCCATAATTAGTGTAGAGGCTATTGGAAAAGACGTGGCTGCTCTTGGTACATAAAATGGATGTCCTATGAACCCTCAGACAAAATGTCTGCCGCAGGTTCCCTGCGCCTACAAGGAAGCTGTGTCCATAATTCCTGCACAGCCCTTAAAGAGACATCTTGAAATTTAAATATTACTTTGTTTTCCATAATTGCAGAAAACAGCTGCCATCAACATTCAAGTAGACCACAGAAAAAAACAACTTCCAGGCTGAATATTTTTTCTCACAAGTTAAATATCCATGACAAATTTCAGATATGTGCTACTCTAGTATTAGAATTCATTCCATACTGTGGCTTTTAAACATACACTGTCAAATTTAGACATATTGTATTTTACAAGAGATTTAGGGCTTGTTTGCCTCCTTCCAACTCCGACTCACTCATTTCTGGAGGTAGCCTGTTCTAATGGAGAAGGAAAGATGCGTGAGCATTTTGTAGTAGGGGTCTCACAGGCCTCATTTTGAGGGCCAATGCCAAAAGAAGTTCAAAGTTACATAGGAAAAGAAAAAAGGCTTTGGTTGTCCTCAATAAATAAAAATGGCCTATTCCCTAGTCTAAAAGAACACATCTTTGAAGAGTCTGTATTTTGAAATTTCTGTGATCAATCCCTCTCGCAAATATGGAACCCAGGGTGATGATTCATTGCAAAATATTCTCTTCTGGAGAAATTAAGAATAGGTATATCTGATGCGAATTGCATGAAACTCAAAAACCTTTCCTGCTGTGGAGCGATTGCTTAATATGCTACTAAATTATACTCCTGTCTCTGCCTACAACTATAGAGGTGATTCTTAAAGATATTTGGAGGCTATGGTTTACGTGTAAGGCAAGCAGATTGCATTTGTAACATTTAACACACAATAACAATAATAAAACACACTGACGCGGGTTTTCTCTGTAAACAGTCTCTTCTGAAGATAAAGCCAGTGAAATGTTTTGAGAACTTTGACATTTATAGCTGTATTTATAATCTCTTTTGGATCATTTCCTCATGGAATCACATGTTTGTGTATTTTAAATTCTCTGGAGAAATAAAAATGTTTAAACAAAATAATGATGTGATAGGCATTTTATGAGGACTTGTTCAGCATGCGCACATGTACAAGCAAGACTGGAGTTGTTCTGGAGTCAGTGGCTGGGAGTTATGGAGCTGGGTACCAAGGAAAGGGCCTCTCTTTATTAAAATGACTGAGCAGAGAGGAAAGAAGGAAAGGTCCCCAGTATGGAAGACAGAGTCTGAGAAGTACGATGGCAGCTGTTGCACTCCCTATAGAAATATTTAAAGAGAGGTAGAGAGAGAGGAAATGATGCACTTAAATTCATACATATGCATATGCCCAAGCATGTTTAAATGGATTTTCTCAAACACACATGCGTATCATGTATGCACTTGTATTAGCACGTATTTCACGGTAGATAATTTCTTTGCCAGTCTTTCTGCTAATGGCACATATGTGAGCAGACTGCTTTCCGTAAATGTGATCCTCATTCCACGGAATTTGAGTAGGTTTCTACTTGATAGTGAGAGCACAAACAGCTCAGTGTGAATATTTGACACTGAATATGTGAATTCTAGCTGTGACCCTTCACTGTTACTGATAACATTGATCACACCGTGTTTTTCCTCTTTCTAGATCATCATCACCCTCATAATAAAACAGTAGGATTGTCAGTGATGTTCCTCAAGCCCTAGATGAAGGCAATCAATCAAGACACAGAGGTGGAGAAACTTATCGCCTAAATTCAGAAAGAAGAAGCCCCAGGAGCCTGTCCCAGTACTGTCCCCGACATGGCCATTTCTGCACAGCCCAGCCCCTCACCATCTCCAAAGAGAGAGTGGGGAGGGGGGAGGATGAATTACACATTCCCAGAGCATTCACATATCTCAACTCTTCCAAAGTGCTAAAAAATTGTATAAGCACAGAGAAGCAAGTCCATTTTTAAACTTAAGCAAACGCTTGCCCAGAATGTTTTACAATGCTCAGTTTAGCTTTATCATCTATTTTTTCATATTCAAACAGTATCACAAGTGTGTCAGGACTGTTTCTAAAAAGAAAAGAAGACACAAAAGAGCATGTGAGCCCTGGAAAATTCTTTCTATGTCAGCTTCAAAATTCTCACCAAGGCTGTGTAAGAAGCTTGCTAGAACAGCACCAGATGCTCAAGTGTCTTCACTTGTTGGAAAATGATAGCAATTCAAGAGCAGAACACAGCTTCCATTGAACTCAGTAGAAAGATTCCTACCGATATGAAGAATCACTGGATGAAACTCCAACTTTATTAAATAAGTTTCCCTTTTTACCAGCCAGAGACGAAAAGCAGGTATGGCGGAAAATAAAGGCTGTTCCAGAATTGAGCAGTGAGTATTTCAAGTCTGAAAGGTGCTCCTGTAATAAAGACCTTTTCTTCTGGGGATTTCACAATACTTGAAAGACATAGCTATTTACACTTTTTTTTTTTTACTGTAAAATGAGGAACCCAATTGTGCTTTCTCCTAAATGCTGATTTTGCTCTGATTCCTGGCAGCAAATCTATACTTTGTGCCATGGTAGATACTGAAACTGAGGGAGATCTCAGGCAGCAGAGGAAAAGAACACAAATGATGGGACATTGCCATTACTTAGCATATTACTTCCTGAGTGTGTTTCAAAAGTGACTTTCTTCAGCCCCCTGCAGCCCCTTTCTTCAGCTTGTGGATGGATAAAACTTGTTACTGAGAAGTAGTTCATGGGATGGAGTGATTTAAGCAGAAATCTCTGGGGAATGAAAAAGAAAGCATAGGGAGAAGTCTAGCATATAAAGCTCATGTAAATAGAGCACTGACCTTTACTTCTGACACTCTATTTCAAGTCCAGCTTTCTCTCTTAAGTAGATCTGGATAAAGGTTGGTGGGGAAGTTTATCCCCCTGGGACCTGTGTGGGCCCATCAGACATCCCAAAGGAAATAATCTGAAAGGTCACGACATAACAGCTATCTTTTAGCTCTGGAAGGACCCCTCAAACTTTGTTTGTTTACAGAGACCTTCTAATGATCGAAAACTAACATTTGCTGTTGTTTTGACCTCTTAAAACATTCTCATCTTGGTTCCAGCGCACCCAAAGCCTAGGGGATTGCATACTAAACCCGAAAGAACCAGGGAGATGGAGCTGGACAACTCCTCACCAGCTGTATCCTGCTTAGTACATTTTTGCAGGCTGTGTTTAGTTACCCATCTTCCCAAATTTTGTTTGGAAAATTGAGCCAGTCCACTATAGAGTTTTATAACAGAGTTAAAAAACACGTTGTAGTTCTCAGTTAAATGTAGGTAGTTGTGGGAATCGTGTCTAGAGAAAAATTAATGTGACTCATGAAGTGAGTGAGATATTTAATATTTTTAGAGGACACATCACATGCTTTGAAGAAGTCTCCATATACCAATATCCACTAAAAAAAGTATTTTTTTCTAGATGTAATCATTCCCTTTCCTTCCCACCAAACATCATTTATGTTTTTTTTCTTCACATGTACTTTCTTTCCTATCATTCTCTCTTCCATGTTCTCAAATCCTTTTTTTCCTTCTCCTTATCTGTTCATCCCCAACCAAGGATCTGTCACAGTGAATCATGTATTTTGGCAGAGAACATACAGTTAGCTAAAAGAAGATGTGTTCATTTGTGTTTGTTCTGGCCAGATTTTATTCATGCTGAATGACATGGAGATCGGAAAACCAAAATACTTTATACCACAAAACTGTATGCTGATTCTATTAAAGATGTAATATGTTTCAAGACTGCAGTCTCCATTCTCCAATCCCATCACTGACCAGAAGAAAATATCCCAGCCCTTTTTAACTAGGATATATCTACTCAAGTGTATCATAAATGACTGAACTAAGTGAATCAATAAGCAAGGAGAGTTTTCATTTATGGATAGAAAGAACTGATCGGTAGTAATATGATTGTTCTCTGAAGAAAATGGATAAGGTAGAGAGTGCTGCCATTGAGACGTAGGCAGCATTAGTCACTGTCAATATTCTCAGAGAGTTCTGCTCACTGTGATGAAGCTTTATAAATCTTTGTCATGTCTTCAGTGCAATAGACACCCAAATCTACTTACCTTTCAGGTAACATATTAACATAAATAGTCAAGTAGTAAATAGGAAATCTTATGATTTCCTTTAAAACATGGGGGTTGGATTATTAGGTGATATCGTGCTGTATTCAATAATCAGTGCATACAGGGAAGACAAGCAGATTTAAGCATAGTCATATATGACATTAAAAGTGAATGGAGCAGTCAAAAATATACATCTTCTAACTAGGAACTTCATGACTGTCATATACTGGAGGAGTTTTTCACTTGAGTTCATGCTGAATGTCATTCAAATAATGTGTTTTGCCTTAAAGATACTTATTGTATCATAGTCGATCATGCTCTTACGAGACTGCTCTGGGTCTGATCCTCTTTAACTGTCAGCTGACACAAGCCTATTGACTTTAAATAAATTCACACTGGCGTTTTGGTCTTTTCCCATCCAAAGCACTGGCACAGTTAGCTCTTTCATTTTCTGTACCCAACATGTTAGTGCCTAGAAACTAATGCCCAGGAAGTGTAAGAAAAGAGCTTCTCATGCTTGGTCGAAGCTATTTTTGAGCCATGTTGCAGAACGTTCAGAGTCAGTCCCAATTAGTAACAGTCACAAGTTCTATAAAAATCCACCTACAATGTCAGTTCGGTATTGAGACTGGTCTTTGTTGTACATTGGCATGTTGATTCTCTAATATTATATCTTCTCCCCGAACCGTTCCAGCTCTGTCTTTTCAAGCAATGCTACCCACTTTTTAAGCATCATGAAATGTCATCAATGGAATAGTTCTCCCCATCAAAAGAAGATGAGCTAGCGAGTGAGTCAAGATACTCCTTTTGGCTTATAGCCAGTATCTGGCTGTGTGTGTTGAGAAAACACAGTTATTATCTTCAAGTTCATTTTAGCTTTAAATATGATTTTAAAACAAGTTCCTGGAGGCAAAGGGATTTGACCCGTTGCATCAACAGGCCTGGGATAGAGATAGACACTGAAGAAGAAAGTTGCATTAAGAAAAATAAATTTAAGTAGACATTGTGATCATTTTCTGAAAAGAAACATGTCCTTCATTGTGACCTTTTAATTTATGGGGCCAATGTACCAAAAAAAATCGATTTTATTCAGGACTTAAGAAAGATGCATTGATAAATACAGTGCGTAACTGTGTGCACTGTACACATGTAACTGTGTGCGTGCAGGATAGAGGCAGAAAAATAAAAAATGTGTCGGTACAATTACACTTATGCCCAAAAGTAATTACTGCGTGGCCTGCACTCTGGGCTGGAGGACAAAAATAATCATGTCTTTTTCCATAAAAATAATAAGGTAATTACTATGTAAACACTGTGTCGCTACATAGTAATTATTGTGGGCCAGGTTTTGCTCCCGTATTCATATTGACTACTGCTACCAGGTGAACAGGCCCTCAACTCCTCGGTATCAGAGCGACTATTTGGGAGTTGTGCACTGATTATGAGCAAAGGTGACAGCCTTGTGTAATTAAATGGTCAATGAGCAATTACTATGTAAGTACTGCGTAATGGCACCTTGTAAAAGAACCTCAAAGCAGAGGACCAAACACATTTAAAT
Source organism: Crypturellus undulatus (assembly GCA_013389825.1). Classification (NCBI taxonomy): domain Eukaryota; kingdom Metazoa; phylum Chordata; class Aves; order Tinamiformes; family Tinamidae; genus Crypturellus; species Crypturellus undulatus. Next base: position 1,060,999 of record VWPW01030083.1, read on the forward strand.
ATTGCATTATTAGGGTCAATCTGCCCTGCTTCTATTGTCATTACAAAGGTTCTCTGCATATGTTTTTCTTCCCTACCAGCGCACCTTCTAAAGCATTCTTAGATTTAAGAAAAAATCATCACCAAACCACAGAAGGGAAATGTGTGAGGATCCCGACATACTTCACCTGCCAATCCACCAAGTCTAAGTCTCCTGGTGTGGTAATCTTAGAACAGAAGTCATCCACGTCCTGGAAGCAGGAATAATACCAAATAACAGAAAGTAGGAATCAAAATCTTGGGCGCCATTTTAATCTCTGCTGCAGACTCTATCTGAAAGCCTTTTAAAGTACTCTATGCCTTGGTTTCCCAGTCACAAAGTCAGAACAGATTTGTTTTCTTTCTGGCAGCAATGTCATGAGAGTGAAATCCATCGCTGACTTTCAGACCCTTAAGAACTGCAGAGACCAGGATCCCACCCATAAGAAGATCTGTCCTTCACCTCAGTAAGCATCTTATGTATTCATCAGAGGTTTTCAGCATTTGTGATTGATAAATACACTTCACTTGCCTTCATCTGATCACATCTCAGGATCTCAGAGCACTGTGAGAACATTAATAGTTTCCGTGATACTATTCCTGTTCTTATTAAAATCAGTAGCAACACACTCTTTGATGTTAGTGGTAACCCAGTCATGCCACAGGCTTTATAAAATGCCAAGGAGGAAGGTTTAATGCTTTCTCCAGGCAGAACCACTGAGTCAAAAAATAACGTTTTCAAAAGGAGCAACAGAAGAAAGTCCCGAATCGCAGCGCTTGAGCTCGGCTCTCAGCTGGCCTCCGCCGGCGTAGCTTTGTTGAGGGGTTGCTTGCAGAGGGTGGTGGATGACGGTCCCTCCACACTGGGAGGAATTGTCCTGACCAACGTGAGCATCAGGTGCAAGCCACCATCTCGCACTCCGTGCACCAGGCCATGCAACAAGAGTTACTTAACAGAACAGATAAAATGAACAATCAAGAGGCCAAAACCCTCTTAACATGTAACAGAGAGATTAGTGTCTAATTACCAAAATGTCCTTAAAGGTGTTTGTGTTTTGTGAAGCATTCTGTCACAAGATCATTGTCAGGCTCATTACAAATGGAGCCCACCAGCATCTAATTGGTATTCCAATATCTCTGAGCTGTGACCTAGAAAGAAAGAGCGGAGCACAAGAAAGTAGCACAAAGAAATTCTCGTCGTGGTCCTAGAGTGGTGGGGCAAATGCTTATTCCTATACTGTACGTACATAAACAGCTCTTTCTCAGCTGCAATTTAATGTTGCTATACCTTCGATTGCAATTACATTGAATCACATTGCAACAAATCTTTGTAATGCCAGTCCCATCTTTCCACCTCATTGACAGCTCTGGAGATGCATCTGAAATTCATAGTAGCCTCATAGCCTATGGCAAGAGAAATCCATGCTGCTAAAATTTTATTTTAGAATTCAAGCTGGTTTCTCTCAGTCTAGGATGCTCTGGTTTTAATCTTTTGCTGCCTAGCACAGTGTATCAAAATAACCAGCCAATATTGTTAAACTGTCAGGGGTCTTCACTGCCGCTGAATTTTACCAGGATAAATAAATACTGCAACTTAAGGAAAAAAGAATCCCTTTAGACATATTTTTTTAAATTATTAGAATTAAGAGAGGAGAAAATGCATATAAACTTGGACTTGACAGCAGCCTTCTCATTTCCTTTTTTTCTTTTTGGTAGAGAAAGCAAAGGCTTGAGTGGAATATTCAGGCTGATTTACTGCTCAGGCTGATAGGGACTCCAGGCTGGATCCCAAAATTTGAACAACGTTCAAAGGGAGAGATATTTAAAAATCCCAGAAAAAGAGATATTTCCAAATTAATGGCATTGCCCAAATGCCTTGGCTCCTTGCACCCCACCAGGAAGGTTTATTATTTTCTGGTAAAATGTTGCTTGAATGGGGAGTGGTAGTCAGTGATGCGTCAGTGCTGCTCTTTGAAGACATTAAAAAGCTGAATGCACAACAAAGAACAGATGTTCCAGCATGCTTTATTTATGCACCCATCAGCAATCTTCCAATGACCACAAAACGCGAGCGTTTTTTTTTTTTTTTCCTCCTTTTTTTTTTTTTACTCCTTGCGATATTATTTCCCGCTCGCCCCGCACCCGTGCTTCCCCTGCAGCTGACGCCTGCCGCGCGCCGGGCGGGCGCGTGGCCGCGCGCGCGTGTGCCTGCACGCCCGCCGCCGTCCCGGGCAGCCTTCTCGCGGGCTGCCGAACAGGTGTGGGCTCCGCAATTAGATCACGTTGCAGAGAGCGCGAGGCGCGCGGCGTAATAATGGCGCTGAATTCTTCATAGTCAAAGGCAGCACCATAGCGACCGGTAACAATGAAGAATAATAGGTATTAGTATTAGGGTGATTATTTTTAGTTTATGGAATCATTTGATTGAATACTGCCATAAGGCACCGTTAACGTGTGCGCGGCGCTTGCCAGCTGTAGAGCAAACTTGTTTTACTGGCACTTATCTGAAATTCTCATCTCTCCCCCACCCTCTCCGCTCACAATTGGAATGAGAGTAGCGATTAGGAAGTGAGATGTAATGCAGATTAAATGTTATGATGGACTAAGATCCTGATAGGTTATTAAAACTCAGTTGCATTTGGTGTTTTAAAGGCATAGCGTTTGCATATTTTTCCACGGGTCTGCATCGTTTGAAGGTAAAACAAAGGGAATATTTTAAAAATCCTTTCATAACCAGGAGGCTTTTTAATAGAGAGCTTCCAAATTTATGGCCTTACTGCGTGTGCTTTACACCTGCGTGTTGTAAATATATATTAAGTGTGGAACAACCGTGTTACCGGTGACTGTGGGTCTGCTGTGGGCAGAGCGAAGGCCTCAGCACCGCGGTGGGCCGGATCCTCAGCTGATGTGACCTGGCAGGTCTCCACCAAACTCGGAGGGGCTACATAAAGTTGCACCAAGAGAGGGGCTGCGGCAAGGGGAGAATGACAGCCTTAATTTGGAATTTCCCCGCATCTGTTGGTATAAATCAGGGGCCTAACGTTATTGTCACATAATATTCTGGTGTAGCAGAGGTGCTGTGAATTTTTAAGCATGGAGAGAACTGTTGATCTATTGTTCCTCGTCTAATCTCCTCCCTCCCCGCGTTTCAGCTGGCGTTCTAAGAAAGCAAGATTATTATAATGTCGGACATTATGGAAAATTCCTATCTTTAGTCTTAGAGGATCTTCATTTAGATGTTCTGTTTTCTCCTTAGGCATAGAACTGGATTCTTTCAAAACCCTCACAAGTAAAATAACTTGTCCTCTGGTGTCACCCAATATTCTAAATACGACACTCTTTCTTCTGCAATAATAATTACTATTACCAACAGTAATAGAAGTAGCAGTATTTGGTAATGTCCAAAAAGCATACTGATGGCTTTATCACAAAGATGAATCTTGTAATCTATTCTTCACAGGCTAAGTAAATAAAGACTAAGTCTCACTCAGAGACTTAGCATGCACTATGTAAATATTGCATTCCGATTTCATTTTCTTTTGTTTTGTTAATTATAATTATTATTTTGAAATCATTAAGAAATATTTTTCAAAATACCTTCTATGGTTGCTTTATTTGCACTTGATCCAATGGAACAAGAACAGCATTATTACTTTTTTCTTTGACATTAGCACAGTGTCTTTGCAGATGTTGCAATATCAACTTTTCCGTATGATTCTGAATTGCAATCATACTGTGCATTGACATACTGTTCCATTTATTCATCTGATTGAATACTGCCACAAGGCATAGCTAACGTATGTTAACAGTGCACAGTATGCATAGCCCAGTGTTCTTACTCCAGAAAAACGCTGGCAAATGCAACAGTGGGTGCAAACTAAAAATCACGTGCTGAATTCTGGCAAAGGTTGGCGTAAAAACACCTCTGAAAGTCACATCCTGTGATGTAAGTCTCAGTATGCTTTATACAAGTCACAAAAACAGCAACAGGAATCTGTACCATATGTATGCACACACAGTGTGCATTGATACCATAATAAAACCACCATTGAAAATAGCATTTCACATGTGTCTTAGCTTCTTTATATGTATAAAACTGTTCAGGTATTTCTGACATTGTTTTTCATAATCCTTTTTCTTTGATTGTTGGGGTGGATGTTCTGCAAGGCACGGTGCTAAATCCACCACATTTTTTTTTTCTTTGCACGCCTCAAAAAATGCGCCACAGAAATTTAATATGCTTTAAAATTTCAGTACTGACGAGGAGTCGCATGCCATATTTTAGCCCACTGAACAAAAGGCTTACTGAGTCACACATAGCCTATTCAAACAGAAAACGCAGATGCCTGCTAATTTGTCTTCTCGCATAAAGTCCGTTTACCAATCCATACAAGAATTGCCCCCATGTCTTTGTCGTACCGCAACCAGAACGGATGCTGTCACTCAGGGGGGACATGTGACCACGAGAGCCACCTCCTTGGGGAGCTCTTTAGCATACTGTCCTCCACTGCTGTAATTAAAACTAACAAGAGCAGCCTACAAAGGAAAACAAGGGAAACGCAAGGAGAGAAACCTGCACGTTAGAGCTTGCAGCAAACTGGAGAAAGGAAGTTGAGGAAACATTCCTATACATTCCCGAGGTGCAGAGGATACCCAGATTTCTATGGAGGGCATCAGTGACAAGAGAAATTAATACATAGATGAAGCAAATCACTCATTAGATGAGAAGATTATTCTCTGACCTTTAGCTTAAGAATGCTTTGGTTCGAGAGAAATGTTTGATTCCTAAAAGGAAAGGAGTGGAATGCCAAATATATCCTGCTGCTGACAGGAATGACTAGGTTCAATATCCAAATATTCCTCTATTTCTGTCAAAAGGTGATGCTAGAGAAGAAATTAGATCTTGTAATTAGGGTTGGGGATATTTTCCCCCCCGAGAACAGTTTATTCACCAAATACGCAGTTTGAGGTTGGCCACAACTACCCATATATTTATTTTAAATTCAGTGACTAGTCTCAGCCATAAAAAGAATCAGAAATAGCTGATGAAGTCAAGGCTTTTAAGATTCACTTTTTTAAAAAGCAGTATTATGACATTCTGTTTTGGAACATTTTGTTTTGAAATTTACCTAATGAGATTTTTTTATTATTTATTTCTTAAAAATACTCAAAATAGCAAGAATTTTTACCTTAGGCAATTTATTCAATACCAATTTTATTTTCCAAATCATAAAGAAAAAAGGGAGAAAACATTCTGCTTCTGGTCGGCCTGAAATGCATTTTTATTCCTGTTTTTTGGCAGCTCAGCCACTGACTCCAAAAACTCGTTTACTTTGGACATTACTTTAAGACATGTGCTTGATACGGGACATAAAATGTCCTTCAGAAATGCCTGGCTGCCGAATCTTTTTGAACAAGTGGTAATGACTTCAGCTGAGAAAGCAAAGGATGGGTGCAAGTGTTGGGGAGTAAGAGAAGAAAAACCTTTGAAAAAAAAAAAAAAAGCCCTGATTTCACTAGTATGGTGATAAAGTTTAAATTTTGCACTGTCTAAACCAAGGAGAAGAGGTAGCAGTGGAACAAAAAGCTTCTGAAAGCTACTGCTCAGCTAAATCTTCAGTTTCCGCTGTGTTCTGCAGTACTCCCTTTGGACTTTAGCAGGGATCTAGGAGGAATGGGATTAATAGCTGCAGGAAGGAGAACCCTGGTGAAATTATGCTTTATATCTGTCTTAAATATCCTGTAGGGACAGGACCACTACCTCAGATATCTTTGTGTGGACCTGGTGTTTTTTTTACAGTGGTTTTTCGTCACACTCCTATATATAAAAGCAGATGGATGCATTTGTGAAGAGCTCACATGGAGGAAATGGGAACACTTGAAGGATGACTGACTTATGAGAGGCACTTAAGATCTTGTCTAATTTAAAGAAACTTGTCATAAGCTAGATCCCTGAGAAGTGCTGGGCTCATTATAGCTGTCGTAGTGGCCAGGAGCAGCCTGGGTTTTCAGTACTCTGATGGACTTGTGTGCATACAGTTGGGCAGAGAGATAGGGTTACAACACAGGAAGGCAGCTATCCACATGCAATATATGCAATATATTGGTCACAGAGAAAGGAGGAGAGGAGAGGGAAGGAGGTGGCTAGAAAAGACCGGGAGATCTCATGACAAGGGGCCTCATGCATGTTGTTTTGGGCATTGCAGTCCTGAATACCAGTTTAGGGTAGCTGGCAGGTGGTACGGACCCAAGCCTTGCCATGGATGATGCCTGAGGTATGTGACAAGATATGAGGAGCACATCGTGATCAAACATCAAGATGCTTGTGTCTACAATGAAGCTAGAATTTCACTAAACTTGACCATTTGACCTCTCCAGCTTTCTCTTCAGCCTTTTTAAACAACCTCAGCAAAGAAATGGACTGAAAATGTGTATGGCTCCATCATTCTAGAGGCAGTGATCTCTGAGCAGTGATCTTTGTTCACTGCTCAGATTTCTTTTTCTTTTTAATGGGAATCTATGAATGTAGAAAATAGGGGGTACCATGGCACTTTTCCTTCATGGAAAATAGCATTGTTTGACAAGCCTCATTGCTCTGCTAGTGCCTGGAAAATTAATTCCTTCAACTCACAGATCAGTTGACCTTTGGCTGAACCAGTCTTCTGTCATTTGTGGAATCCATTTTTCATTCTTTTTCAGGCCAGATTCTCCCATCGTTACTTCTCCTAGAGGAGTGTTTAATTCTCATGCTGTCCCTTCAAAATATGCTCCTTAATGTGAATAATTGGACCTTCTAGTTGTTATCTTGAAGAAATCAAAGAAACACTGGTTTAGTTGCTAAGCAGTTACGTTCCTGTTCTAAAACAGATTTGGGTGCTGGTGTCTATAGACATCCTTGCACTTTAGCTGATAGTACCCAAAATAACTTGATGCCTCTGAGAACACTGCAAAAATGTGCCGCATGCCCCCAAGAGTTTGCATTTTGAATTGAATATATGATGTCAGAGGCAAGACGGAGCGAATAGACTGATGTAGTACTGGTCTGCATCAGCATAGCCACGCAACTGCTTCGCCTTTTTACCCCATTCCTCATGACTCTGCTTGTAGGCAGACAAAACACGTTCCTGCAAAAGGCACTGAAGGGAACACAAATGCAGGAGAGGAAGAATGGAAGGCACAGTACGTGGTGAAAACAATGTCAAGATAAAATGATGGTGACATCCACCACTGTGAGAAGAATACGCTGTGAAGTCAGATAAAAGAGTTTGCCTGTTTGAAGTCAGAGGTGTTGACTAAACATACTTAAGATGAGTATGAGATAGAGCAGCAGCAAAATACCTGATAAACAGAAAATACCAGCCGCCTGGCACTTTAAAACCCACTATAATTACATTTATTTCACACTAATAATAAAATATGTAGAAATGATCTATATTATTTAGGCTTGTGATGTATCATTTGTGAAAACATGCTATACCCAGAAAGCTCTGCCATCTCCATGTCATCTGAGAAGTAGCTTTTAGCATCGCCACACGTTGTTTTCACAGCTCGCGTTATTAACACGATCACCCTGTAGTGGCTGCAGCGTGGATCACCACAACCTGACTCCTAGCAATAAAAGTGGTAATCCTGAACTGTCACCATTTCACCAACACCACCACACACTTGGATATCACATGCCCGGCTGCTGTTAGGAGCAGTAGGGCATGCGCTACGTATATACACACATATGCATTTTGTCTACCCTAATAGAGACAGTTTGAATCAATAAATCTATTATGAGGAGACAACATGAAGGGGATTGCCATGAACATATGTATATTGACATTTAATGCTCCACTGTCACATTTACTTCCTGCGTATGACCACAAAAGTCAAATAAAGATGAATATAGTAGAAAAGAGGCCTTATGGACTGCTATGCATTGGATCCAGTCGGACATAGACACACATAAGTTTTTTACCAGCAAGAGCTAAAACTAAGAGTTACTGAAGATGCAGAAATTCTGCTCTGGTTGCTACTTCCAGAATACCATTGATAACTTTACAGAAATCTAGATTCCACAAGTCTTTTGGGTGGAAAATGTTGAGATGCTGAGATTGCAATTATATATATAAAAAAAAAAGTGGAAATGGAGAAATATGACAGTTTTTAGAGTCACTAGAGAGGCCCTGAGGCAATAACACTTTTTTTTTAATCTGGATCAAGAAAATGAGTTCTGGAAAGCCAAGAAAACAAAGAACACTTACAATTTTTGAAGCTATTCAGGATGAAGATTTTGCTCTCTATCCTGAAGATGGAGCATCTTTTATGTCAGATGATGCTGGGTTTTGCAATCAACGAGGCTCAGTCCTCTGTCACTTACAGGATGACATAGTAGGTCATTCATATCAAGTTCCAAATTTTATTTATTCAGGAGTAGTTAGGTTTTATGATTTAAGGCTCCTAATAGGTGCTGGAAACTTCTGCAGAAGAAAGAATGATTGATGAGCTGTAAGGAAATGTATTGCTTTACAGGCAATTTAGGTTTTTTTTTTTTTTTTTGGTGGGGGGGGAGGGAAGAGATTCCAAATTACTAATAAAAGTACCTCCATGTACCACCTTCAAAATCTAGGCATAGGATGCACAAAACTGCATACATTGGCAGCTTTTCTCACCAAAAGGAGAGCAATTGGTTTTACTTTGTGAGTCTCCAAAACCTCCTAAAGAGCCATTTTCAGGAGACATGCTATGTTTGACTGGTCATCTCCTGTGTAAAAAAAGAAAAGGAAGGAGAAAAAGAAAGGAAACATGAAGGCAGCAACAAAAAGAAAATTAGAAGACATCTAATGTGTCTAGTATTACACTCTCTCTTCCTTCCCTCCTCCCTGCACCCAGATAAGGCAACTGGCAGGTGCAGCATTACTCTGCAGATGGACCAGGAGTGGCACACACACAGTTATATAAGTCTGGCACTCTCCTATTTCCTGCCTTACCTCGTGTGCCAGCTCGCCAGGCAGTCGCCAGATTTGAGAGGACATCCCCAACAGTTGTTGTACATGGAGAGGAACCAGTCTACTGGCAGTGCTCTATTAACCGTTCTCCAAAAACAGATCGTGCACTTAAGCCAGGGTAATAATTCTCATTTTCTCCCATCCTTTCACTGTCACTCTTTGTTTCTCTTCTCTTCCTTGTCATAACAAAAGTGGAGATGGTTTTGGATGGGGTAGCTGAGCACCAGTGATTCTGTAGCTCCTACTTGCTCCAAACTTTTCACTTATTTCCTACCATACCTCTAGGTCTCCTGTTCCTAACAGAGTTCCTTTGGCATTGGAGGTAGGGCAGAATGGCAGCTGCAGGGGGAGGAAAGATGTGAAACTCTTGTTATTGGTCAAAATGATCACTATATTTTATATGAAAACTACCTATTTGGGAGAAATGAATCTATGCTTTCATGAGAAAGACCCGAATTTGCTCATAACTGAGTCCACGGATTCAATTTAAAGAAAACCTTTGGCATCTAAACATGCAACTAATATTTGGTAAGATTTACAAAAACATCTAAATGTAGATCGGAACTTAGACTCAAAGTTTGTGCATCAGGCAGATTTACAAAATCACCTGCCTCTAGAAACCTAAGTATTGTGTTAAACCTGGTCCAGCATGATTGCAAAAGTGCCTATTTTGCTTGAAAACCTGTCCAGCACTCTTTATAGTTTGTCAATCATTTCACAGGAAAAAAATTGCTGCTGTGTAGATTTGAAAATAGCAGCAAAATGGTGGGGTAGGTCCCTTTGAGAAAGGCCAGTTTGCCCTCCCTCCCTACTAAGTTCTCCATCAAGGGGACCTCCTATGTATCAGAGAAAGAAGCCTCCCCACTTCCCTCTGGAAGGTGTAACCAAGAGTGTGTAGATGCTCACAGCCATCTGGAAGCAAATTTAAGCCTGTCACATATGAGAGATCTTTGGAAAGATGAGCTCTCTAGGAGGGGAATATTTAAGGGAATATCCCACCAATCCAGGCTCCAGGCTTTCTCAGAGTACAAGAGATGTTGCTCAAAGAGACAAACATCACAATCTCCCTCACCCAAAAAAAAAAAGAAAGAAAAGACACAAAAAGTTTGAACATAGCAATAAAGAGGAAGAAAACAACAACAAAATTGGGTTCTTTTAAATCCTGACATTTATCACACCATGGGATTTACTTTTACAGCAGTATTTAAAGGATTTCCTACTCTTAGACTTGGGAATACTGCAAATAGCACAGTAAATTTAACTACTATGAGCAGTAAATGTCAAGATTTTAATGGTGCCTACTGTATGCCAGTTGGTTATACAGTCACCCGTATGTGTTAACATATAAGGCCTTATTCTCTCCCTTATGCCTGGGTAAGCCAGGAGCAAGTGCACTGAATTCAGTGTAGTTACCATCACATAAAACCTATGTGGAATCAGAACCGAGTTTTGTGTCTAAAATCTAGTGTGAAAGAAACCTTAGGCCTTAATCCTGATTTCTTTCAGCAGTTCTTTCCAGGCAAAATCCTCATTGGAATCAAAGAAGTCAGAGGGGTCATCAGGATCTGACTCTTGATTCCCATTGCAATAATGATGGAATAATCATGTGGCCAGAGCTTGGCCACAACTGTTGCTGCATGTCTCTGTCTTGTAGACAAGGAATCATGAGGGAATAGCTAATGGTTCTGATTCACCTTAGATACACAGTCAGTTGGGGTATCACGCAAAGGTTAGCTAATAAATGGGCATCTACTGAATGCAGAGGACCCTTTTCCTCTTTAAGCTCTTACCTATAGATAGCTTAATCAGTATTCTTGCACCTTAGAGAAGCTGCCTTACTCCTTTTCCCAGTTTCTGTCCACAGAAAGACACAAAGCCAAGGAGAATATCACATATGAACATGTGCACCCAGCCACTATGTACCACTGGCAAGGCTGCAGTTGTGCAAAAAAAAAAAAGTGCATCTTTTTTCTGATCAGTTGACAAAAACCTGCTGAATGGATGGCAAAGAGACTTCTTTTAGTTCAAAACAACTTCTAACAAAAAAAATTATCTGGAACCAGCTCTAAGAAAAAAGCGCCTTGCAATCAAGCCTTACAGAAACACCACACAAAGAAACCAATCCCTGCCTGTAGTCCTCCTCCAATATCACTCATATATCCGACACTTTGCAAAGACAGAAGTAGCATCCCAGACCAGCAACAAGCAGCATGAACTCCCTGCGAGGTTTCCCTGAACCATGCTACAGGTAATAAACTGAAAAATATTTTTACAATATTGCAGGCTCTTAAAACATGTTGTGGCTTTCTCAGAATTGATTTTTTTCTCTTATGACATTAAGAAATAGTTGTGAGATGCAATCTGGAGATTTCATTCTGAATAAAGTATTTCAAAGTTGGTATTACTAACCACATTTTCTTAGACATACCCCAATTCTATTACCCAACAGAGGTTATTTCAGATCCTTCTATTTTCAGTCTACCACACGCTAAGTACCCGTCATTTTATGACACATAGTTACATGGACTAAGATAATGGTAATTATATCTCATACTTCAAAGCAATTACCCGGTGAGGTGAGGAAGGGCTCCTTCTTCCACATTCCACAATATAGTATTTGCAGCATGGAGTTATTCACCTTTCTAAGATGCATTAGCTATTGGTCAGAGTCAGAAGCAAGATACCAGATTTAATGGATTAAAGGTCTGATCCATTATCACACATCTTATAATTATCCAGAAGCATAAGTCTTTACAGTAATTAATCAGTGAGAGATTAGTGAATATTCCCAGTGGGAAGATACTAAGTCTGAGAAATAAGTGTAGTTTGGTGATGTCCTTAATTAGATATTGACTCATTATACAGAATATTTTTGTTTTTGGACATGATGGTCTCATATTAAAAAAATACATATTTGCTTGTAGTCCTTAAAGAATACAGAGTAATTATTCCAGTCATTTCCAGAAATTTATAAACTAGAGGATTCTCTTTCCAACTTCCCTGGATGGATGGATGGATGGATGGATGGATGGATGGATGGATGGATGGATGGATGGACGGATGGTTTGTGGCTGCCCAGACGGGCAGGTTGTGCACCAGGGCAGCAATTTTGGCATCCAGTGACCCTCAGTGAGCTCCAGCTCAGGGAGAAGGGATTCCCCAGCCCCATTATGGGCCACGGGCCAATCTGCCCATGCAAGGATTGCCAGGGAACCCAAGGACCTGTCTAACAAAATATGAAGGAGTGGGACAAGAGATGACGAACACATGTGAACAAGGGAAAACCCCTTCCTCATTTTCTGCTCCAGGCTATCAGTGTCTTGCAATGCCACATGAAGGGGCTGTGGCTTCTGTGCCCTTAACCACAGAATCATAGACTCATAGAATCACCCTGATAACCAGCATTTGACCTCTGCAAAGCAATTGTCCCTCACGCTTTAACCCAGCGGGCCGGCTGAAGGCAGAACTGGGGTTCCAGGGAGGCGCAGTGGTCACCGAGCAGAGGTGTGTTCATCTCCCTACCACCCTCCTGAATCCTGTCCCAGTGTGCTGGGCCAGCTCGGCTCTGCCTTCCCCATGCCTGGGGGGATGTGATCAGCCAGCCTGCCATTTTTACGCGTTGTAAAAATAGAGGTGTGCAATCTTTTCCACAAATGTCTCCCTTATTTGGTATTTTTATATCAGGCAGCTCAATGGGAAACAGGTTTCCAGAAGATTTCACAGCCCCTAAGAAGACAGAGCTAGAAGTGCGTCTCGAGCCTCCTCCTCTCTGTGTCTCACTCACAAAGGAAGGGCCAACACGGTGATGAGGTCTGTTAAAGGCTCCCTCAGCTCTTTAGTTGCCTCCTCTCATTCTTGACATTGTGTCCCCTTCCATGTGTGGCACCATCACACATTTCCTGTACTTCAAATAACTTCTCACTCCTCCTTCAGCTCCCTCTTTTGAGGAACCAACCTTCCTTTTTCTTGTCACCAGTCATCTCTTCCCTCTGTCTCCCTCCCTGAGCTGTGAGCTTACTGGGACAGGGAATATTCACTAAGTAGTCTATAAACATGTTTAATAACAATGTTTTTCAACCCTTGATCTTTCCTGGATGAATCCCACTTAATCCTCACTGAGATTTTTATGAATGGTTTTTCCTTACCCTTCGAGGCAACATCTTTCTGCTAATATTTTTATGTCAGCAACTAAGTGGGAGATAGGCTGTGGCTGCTAAAAATAAAGAATAAAAGACAAAAAAACACTAATTACTCAGATCAAAACAAAATCTGGAGAAGTGAGTCATAACTCAAAAGAAAGGGAAGAATGTCTTGCATTTTATTGAGAAAGGGAAAAAAAACTACAGAAAATTAAATTCTGCTCTTCGTACACTTAGGGGATTATCATCATCTTTAAGTTAACTGAACTAGATCTTACTGCAGCTCACACTTCTCGACTGCAAGGAAGAAATGAAAGATGTCACTAAAACCCACACAAGTTGTAAGAAAAAAAAAAAGTAAAAAAAGAAAAAAAAAGAAAAAAAAAAGAAACAGCTTGAGTTTTACAAATGAAAGAGATGAAATTGCCACAGTACTGAATAAAAGGATTAATCAAAGCAGAGAACACAAACTACTTCTGACTATGCAAAGCCAATAAGATAGTAACCAGTAGAAGTCTGTCTGCTTGTACATTGTGCCAGTTACCGAACTATCAAGCACCAAGACAATGTGTGTATAGATATCTCTTGCTTTGGGTTCTTATTTTAAGGAAAACTTCAGTGGAATGCAAACTATAAATACTTCTGAATCCATCCTTGATCCAGCTACACTGCAATATTTGGAACCAAGTCTTTTATGCATTATTTAGTGTTTTAACTGTGGAAAAATACTTTCATAATATAACTTAAATGTATGAGATAATGCTCATGAGTGAAGTTTACAGATGATGTGAAGAATGATGCAAGATATATTAGACTTCCCATATCTTACTCCTTCTGTAGCTTTTCTTAATACAAATAAACCCTTTGTAATTTACTGATCATTCAGATTAACAGCCTTTTAAGATACATCTGCATGCACACATGTGGCTTTTCTGTTATAGTCAAAGGACTCAAGTAGATCTTGGGTCAAAAGCCAGTAGAAGTTGATACTGGATGATTTAGAAATGGAGGTATGATTGAAATATGTTCATCACTCAAAGCAATCTATAATCAAAAATTATTTCTATGTATGTATGTATGTATGTATGTATCTATCTATCTATCTATCTCGTTTGGATTTATTGAAAGAGACACTTTCAGAGAGGAAGCCTGTTCCCTGAGACTAGTCCATCAAGTAAAATAAACCATAAATTCGTAGACTGCCATAGAGGAGGGTGGCCACAGGCTGAACTGACTTTGCACAAAGCAGCCATACCCATCAAAGCATCACATGGACTAGATACAGCTTTGGGGCTATTTATACATGCCATTACTAGAGAGAGACATCTCTTTTCATGCTGAATCTTTGTCTGCTGTGCACTCAGCACTTTAACTGCTATCATTTCGAATGTTTACTCCCTCTCTAATGTATTATCAAATTGCACCAATTTTTATAATAAAACCTTTGCCCCTGATATAAATAGTTTATTCTTGCAAATAACAAAAAAATAGGAAGAATTAAATGGGTTTTTAGAGATTACATATGCTAGGGAAGATTGAGGGCATGATCAGTTTTAACAGGAATATGTTCCCATAACCTAAGTCAGACTCCTTGGGATTAAGTAGAGGATGTTGATTTTGTACAAACAGTATGCAGTCTGTCTTAAAAACTAATTTGGGGAGTATTTGCAAACTGATATATTAAATATCAGCTACCAAAGGTTGTTCCATTGCTGCAGGAGATGATCTCAGTTCTAATGCCCTCTCTCTGTCGCTCCATTGAGGAGGACGGTTCTGTAGTGAAAAACCTCCAACGCTGCTCCACAGCACAGGGTTGGCTCCTGCTTGCAGGATGGTCAAAGCTAAAGTTTGGGTTGACACTCAAGCTCATCCAAGGAGAAGAATATAGTTTTCAGATGAAAAGGCCAACTGCACATTCTCAAAGGAAATTGCTTTTAAGGATGTTTTGAAAAGAGGAGGAAGAAAAAGAATGAGCACTGGGTGGACAGATATATAGAAGACAGCCGTATGAGATATATTCTCCTATGCATCAGTGGTACAATCAAACAGTTGTTTTATTAAACTATATTATGAACTCTCTGATCATAATAGCAGCTGCTATTTGCATCCCAGTAGACTGATATGCTCTGTTTTCCATATTAAGACACGCTTGGGATATTTTGGCAGGGGGAGAGAATCTGCAGTGAGAAGATGCACCAGAATTCCATCTTTTAAATGATATGTTTTCAAGTGCTTTAAAATAAAAAATCTCTATTTGTTGTAGGTATGTTTCATGCTACAGGTAATACATGAAGTAGCTTCCTGACAACATTTTGCAACAGATATGCCCCGTAAGACTTGATTTTCAAAAAAGTGGATGCAAGAAGTATCCATAAGCAAGCATCCGTGGCTGGGAGTTTAACTTGTTTTGTTATGCATATACAAGCGCATCAAAGATAGGACATACTTCTAAGCAAGTACAAATTTGAGGGAGAAGAAGAACTAGCTTGGTAAGAAAAAGAAGGTCACAGCTCCCATTCACACCTGCCAAGACATATTCACATCTCATCATTTGCTAGAGAAACAGTCATGTTGCAACACAGTTCTCCCACCCAAATCTCAGTTGTATTAGGGCCCTTATGTTCCACTGGCCATTTGTGTATGCCCATTTTTGTACATTTATGTGTCTAGCCACCGCAGACAGGAGTTCAGGATAATTATTAGTTTTGAAAGGGTTTTTAATTTTAGAAGATGCAGTAACACAGATATTGCCGAGCTCGTATTCCAATTTAAATATTAGAATGATGTTTCATTGTCTTTCAGTATAAAAAAATTAGAAGAGATTATGATTTTTTTAAAATGATCCTACTCTGATATGATATTGCAAAGAGAATAAGGCACTTTCCTTTAAACTGATTTTCAAAGCTATATCTGAGATCTATATCTGCTGTTTATGGATCACAACTAACTTTATAGTCATGTATAAACTGTACTTCTGAGTGCTGTAAGAGGTATCCCCTGTCTCACAATAAAAATATTATGGAACATTATATTTCCATATAGTAATGGCACTCTTATTTTACTAGTAGGAAAGGTATTGTACTAATTTAATTGACTAACATAAAAGTCTCACAAGCAAGATCAATATTTTATTTTCTCAACGGTTTTTGTCAATGAAGATTTAATTTCCCATGCAGAGAAGGTGCCTGTAGAGCTGCCAATGGAAGTGGGGTGCGGCCCTTTCTCCGGAGCCAGGAGGCTTCCACTTCCCACCTGCCTCTGTCCCAGGGGATCGGTGATGCTAAAAGGCAAGCCAAGGTATCCGGAAATAGTTTTTTTTTTTTTTTTCTCGTTTGCAATCCTATGCAAAAGTTACTTTGCAGCCCACGATCACATAAACACCCCATGTTTTAGTTTGTGCTGTGCTACAGCCAGCTGTCATGGTGGAGCTGGATGGGATGTGAAGGTATGAAAACAAAAGCAAGTGGAAATAAACACAATGGTTAAGTTCTATTGCACAGCTTTGACCTCAGGAGACAGACGTGTGCTGCAGAAGGGTAAATATTATCCTAATCTCTCATGTAAATCTAGAAGGTGTTTGAGGTATTCTTACACAGAACCTCTTCCCCACTAAGTTAACCTAAGTGCAGTGTTATTTAGAAACAATAAAATCAGAATAGTGTGAATCTGCAGCTATAATTCTGAACTGCAACCAAATGGGCAAATTCATGAACTTTTCCTGAACCTAAACTAAGTGCTCTTTGAGAGAAATTTTCAGTTGCTCTGGGACAACTGCTGGTTTTGTGTGGAAGCCACTGGCAGGCTGGTGGCCTGAGTCAAGTTTCACACTGGACTCCTGCATTTGTTCAAACACTGAAACTCGCTGAAAATTAGCCAGGACTTCACAAACCTCTAATTAGACTATAATTTGTCCAAAAAACAGATTTATTTGCTACTTTGCTAATCCCTACAGACTCTTCATCTAAAGGAAAGAAAAATATCCTTCCCACCTGCACTCACAGTCATGATGGAGTTGCATAAGTTTGCTGCCCGATCCAGAGGCAGTATCAGGTACTGCTAACTACAGGTGTTTTAGGGTATTGCTGTCACAGGCAAGATGGAAAAACAATAAAATTGATCCAAGTCTTCTAAAAATGAGGTCATAGACTTAAACATCTCTTGTGAGGGTAGAAAGGCAGAAGTCAAGAGAGAGGTTTGAATCAAGAAGCATTTCCTCAGCGTCCCCGCTTTGGCAGAGCACTGGTGAGTAAGTGTAGGAGGAGTCTGTGAGGACTCTGAGTGTCTCTGGGTCTGTGAGGCACAGATTTGTTCTACCTAAGCAAATACAGATTTTTTTTCCTCTCTGTAAAGCACAAGCCTTTAGAATGTGCTTCCTGATGGTGCGTTTGGTGCAAATATTCCTGAATGGAACATTTTTAATTTAAGCTGTTACTAACTTGTTCAGTGACTTACATGAAAGCTAACTAAAACCTAACTCTGTTTTGCCTTTTATCCCTTGTCATAGCAGCCTTATTTTTGTTCAGGCCAGGCTGTGCTCTCTTCATACGACTTGTGCGTTTAGGACTCAGCTGAATATGAATAAGGATTCTCTACCCAGCTCTTAAAATTTCTCTAAATCTATCCTCAAACTTGTGTATTCCTATCCGTAGATTTGATAAACAGCATATGTGGTGAGGTGGGAAAGGTGTTCATAATTTCCAGCTGAAGTATTGCCTGGTGAAGTGTCAGCTTGGGTTACATAACTCATATATAAACAGACTTTTTGTGGCTGGTAAGAGAATAATTGGTTCACCTAGTTTATTCCCCTATCTCACACAGCTGTATTGGCCTATTATTTCATTATTCAGTAAAGCTTGCAATGACCACAATATTCCTTATAAAATAATGTTACTAACTTTAAGAAAAAATCTTACAGATTAACAAGCTAAGGTCAACATTTGAATGCTAAAATCTCCTAAGGAGGATACAAAGTGTTTGTCAGAGTGTTATGTGATGTCGGCCAAATCTGAATCTTCAGGCTGATTCTCACAGGAGAAAGGATAGTGGGAAATAAGATGCTGGCCTGAGATTTGAGAGAGAGGTTTAGAAGCTGCAAAGCTCCTAACTGAGATACCTCAGCCAACTGCCTAACATGCAGGGAAATGAACTGGGTTGTTTGTGCATTAACCAAGAGAGAGTTCTGTTTCTGAGCTGGGTAAATGAGCCCACATGGGGAACCACTATGAGTTTAGTCCACTGAAAATTGACGGAAATGACCTTACTTCTCACTAGCCTTCTCAGGCTAGTGGATAAAGCCCTGAGATTACTGTGTAAACACGTTACTGTAATAAAATAATAAATCATTATCATGATTTCCCTGGAGATGAAGGCACAAGGAATGATTTAGACCATTGATGGTGCCATTGTTTCAGGAGATAGCCTTGTGTCCTCATATCCGTCTCCCACCGGTGACCCCTCCAGGTGGCTCCTGGGGCTCCACATGAGTTTGTAGGGTAGGTCCTTTATCAAACCTGTCCTGCTTAATCCCTTATGAACTTTGAGCATCTCTTTCTACCAGTATTCGACCATCTCTTGCCCACCTTGGTCGCACAATGCAAGGCAATAAAGTTCCTTTTAGACTCTTCAGTGCATCAGTTATTTCTTCGTTACCGTCTCTTACTGATTATATACTGCCTCAGCAAGGGAGATGGCAATGTTAACAGTTAGAGAGACAGTATGGTCAGGTGCAAAATCCTGCAATGTGGTGTAGTGACTGAAACTGCAGGTACTTCGCCATCATTTCAGTTAATTTTCTTAACATCTCTCAAAAAGGATGCAGAACAAGAGCAACAAAAGCAACTAACGATATCATTGTGATCCTCAGCCTTTGAGGAGCCGCTGGTGACTATGTGTAGCTCTTCCTTCCAGCTGAAAAAGCAGGCACCTGTAGAAAGCAAGGTACTGAAGGTAATACACTGCCTGACAGGTACAGCTGAGAATTACTGCCATAAGGCAATCACACACTGACACTGCAAGGGGAGAATATGGTTCACAAACAAACAGAACATTTTACCATAAATCCTTCTCTTCCAGCACATTCGGTCTTCTAAATCTCCACATGCGGGTCTGGCTGCTCCATACACTCTCATTCTCCACTCCCATCTTTTACACAGCACCTTCACCTCTTCCAGTCCTCCTTTTCCATGGCACAAAGGTCGGTCACTCCTCATGTCTGTCAGAGCCTGGCTTTTCACCGCGCAGCAGTAGTTGGTCCTCCCTCACATCCTCTACCTCTGGAAGACTTCTCAGGCTACCTATATTATAGGTAGCTATACTATTTTGTGTGTGTGTGTGTCATGTCCCCTTTACCTGTTATAGGTAGCCTGAGACATTCCCCTTTCTTCTCACTTGAGATTTGAAGACTAACTAGGTAATGTGTGGAGCGTATTCTGGAGATGAACGACATTAAACACATGGTTGATATTTACAGTATCAGTAGCAGTACCGAGTGCATGGTAAGAAGGACACCTATGTAAAGGGCATACATCTTTGAAAACCCTTCTCTGTCAGTTCCTTTCAAATGAGAACCCATTCCAAACAGCACTGCAGAAAATTTACCTCAATGAACCATACCTTTGTTGCACCACACTGTACAAGAACTGTACTAAAATATACTGGCAAATCATCAAGAGACATCTTCTACAAGGCCTTTGTGAACACTAGTGCTTATGTTCCCTGAATTTAAAACATGGTCAAGTTTCTGATACCACTATTAAGAAAAAGTATGTATAAAAATATCTCCTTCTGTTAACTTTGAGCCTAAAGCTCGCTTCTCATAAACATCTATGAGAGCAAAAAGAAATTATACAAATTTCCATGAAAAAGAGAAGCTAAACAGGGGATGTCTCTGAGGCCAAGCAATTGTGTTTAAAATCCCAAAGTTTCCTGCATCATTTTCTTTGTGCTGAACTGCATGTATAGTTTGTAACAGCAAATTATTTTCTCCTTCAGGTGTCCAATCAAAAGTTACATGAAGTCCCCCTTTCCCAATTCCCCAACTGCATCATAGAGAGCAATATAATAAGGCCCTATTGACAAAAATATTCCTTGATTGCAAGGATCGTCGATATCCTGAAAATGAGTTTTCACAACACTAGAGGTGCACTTCAGCTCACTTTGCCAGGTGTTTGCATTGCAGTGATAATTTCCAGCACTGTGCCGGCTGCTGAATATGGCCCAAAATTGGAATCACCCCCATATGAGTATTCAGATTGCCTAGAAAAAGCTGGGCAAAGAACAGAGCAAACTGCTATTACAAGGAAAAGAGCGAAGCACCCCAAATGCATCACAGCAAGCATGCAGGAGTCTTTCTGCCTGCTTTATATTAGCAAAAGTTTCTCCACTGATACACAGAAAGGCTCAGAAAGAGACTCTTTCTAAGTTCTAATTTTTGTTTGGGTGGTGAGGCAAACTCAGATACATGTGTTGGCACACACAGTGCCTATTTCCTCTTCTCTAACCAAAAAAAGTTTTTCTGATCTGAATCTATCATCTTCCATATGAGTTCAGTGGTGGTTTTCCATCATCCTAGGCAGCTGGTAAGTCCTGGGCCTCAACGAAAGTACCGCTTAAAACTGTGTTTTGGCTTACCATGGTATAAAAGGCAACAGTATCTGACCCTTCACAAAGCTCAGCTTCACGTAGGCATGTGTGGCACCTGAGAGGACTGTTCGCACTTGCACTGCGTGCAGGTCACCCATCTGCAATGCCAGAAGGCATCACACCCCCTGAAAACGGCTGTCATGCAAAAGCTGCTCCCAGCTGCTCCCTTACTCTTCCCCATACCCAGTTCCCTTACCTTTCTGCCTAGGAAATCATTCCCTCAGTTGTCTCTGGTCTTACCAGGTTCACAAAAGGAAGCACTGTCCTAAAACTGGAGTGAAGAAGGGAAAATCTGTCCCTCAATGGTGGTGGTGTGTCCTGAGCACACCTACCAAATTGCTCTAAGATCACTACAGAGGACCTCAGGTCAGAGTACCAGAGAAAGAAATCACTAAGTGATGACTAAATCAAGACTTGCAGTTGATACCAATTTATGTAGCAGAAAGTTGTATTCCTCCTTTTCTCTCTTTTCCCTTGAAAAAGTTGTGTCTTTCATAAGCAAAAATTTTGCCTTGATATACCCTTCACTGCTCCTGAGCAATATTGCTTTCTGCAAGGCCAAAATGCTTAAAAATAACTACTGATTTCAGAACATCTCCTTCTAGATACTTGACGAGAGGCCTCATTTTCAGCAGACAAGCTCTAAAAAGTTGTTCTTTAGCAGCTTTTGCCTTGAGTAAGCAATGGCTGATGTCAAAAGTACTAGTCATATTCGAAAATGTCACCCCTTGTGTTAGAAACAAATAGGGATGGATCAATTATGAGTGGGTTTTTTGTGCTTTGTGTGTGTGTGTGTCTGTGTGTGGTTTTCTTAAGCACTGGTGATTCTAAAATGGCTTTATAATTAACTAATATATATTTATAGGGACTATTTTTCTCACAGGTCTAATGTAATTGCTCTGGCTTTGACACAGACTTGCTCCCAAGTGAAGGAGATGAGGCTCAGGCACAGCTCAGGCTCCGCTGTGTAGGCAGCACAAATCCAGTCTCTGGCTCCACGTGCTGAAAGCGCAGCCACACGGTAGGCGCAGGCTTGTGCTCCCAAAACTAGAA